>JAULBS010151422.1:0-12115 GCA_032355785.1 Symmetromphalus regularis
CAAAATATGCATTTTAAACGTACAGCATCGAACTGATTACACACAAAAACAACTGATTTTGTGGCGGACAAAATGACAAAGCTTGACAAATGACAATTTTGTACCGGACAATGTCCATGACCGAGCACTTATTTCCAGGCTTGAAAGTATGTAATGAATGCACACACTAGCAATCTGCATTGCACAAAATATTAAACAATAAAAACATGACTTCAAACTATTGTGAACTCAATAAACTCCAAATTTGCAAAATGTAACGCCCCGAGGGAGTTAAATAGGTAATACACGGTATTAGAGATAAGGATGATTTCATTTAATATTGTTTTTCTTTAAAGTATTATTCTAACACTGATGAAAGTGAGATAATAGAGATATATTAATCCTCTTTATTCTTTTTATCAACACCATGTGCAACCTTTAGCACTTTAATTTGTACATGTACAGTGAACTATGTGTAAACTGGATCCACATGGGGTTGGTAAAATGTGCTGTGATTTAGATATTGGCACATTACCCAGAGCAGTGTATAAATCTGTGCAAAAGTTAAGCACCAGTTAGATTTGTTTTGTGTTATTCTGCCAATGAATTATAAGCAAATTAATAGTCGATAAAGTATCAATTTCAAATTCTTACCTGATAGAAAAAAAATACAAACAAAAACATCTCAATCATAGATAATTATTTTAAAAAGTTTCAATTACAGTTAAAAAATGTCATCTATATTGATCTCATCATTGAACAATTTTGCATTTAAGGGGATCAATTACGGAATTTCTCACCTTTTTGTAGAATTTGTTTACCTAAGATTTTGGAATATCCTGTTTCACTATGACAAAAGATATTTTAACAGACATAATAAAATATACAGTGCTTTTTAACTTTTGTTCAGGAGTATATGCACTAAATTGTAAATATGAAAACTTCAAACGTTTATGAATCAACATAGTTGAAACGCACAGGATATAAGTTTTATCTGTGTGATACCACGAAGATGTAAAACCTCACCTGTAGAACATCTTAGAGGATGGGTTCTTTAGAGATAAGGATTTTACATACATCTTATCTTGGATTCACATGCACATAAACATCTATGTCCTATCAGAATGATGTACTGTGGTGCAGACTGAGTGTGCTACTTATCCACCACTTCAGTTTGCATACCTTTCTTCTTCAAATTAGCAATCATCTGCCATGTAACCAAAGAAAAGTTTGTTTTATTTAACGACGCCTCTAGAGCGCATTGATTTTTATCTTATCATCGGCTATTGGATGTCAAACATGCTGTCATTCTGACATATTTCTTTAGAGGAAACCTGTTGCCACTACATAGGCTACTCTTTCTGGTAAGTAGCAAGGGGTCTTTTATATGGACTTTCCCATAGACAGGACAGCACATACCATGGCCTTTGATGAACAAGTTGTGGATGGTTTGAACAGAAAATAAGCTCAAACTGCAAATGGGTCTACTGAGATCCAATGACCGACCACTTCACAGATGGACACGGTACCGCTTGAGCTACGTCCCGCTTCCCTGCCACATAACCATACTGCTGTAACCCCAGTTGGTACTCATAACTGGGAAATAGTTTTCATATTTTCTCTGTCAGAAATATTATACACTGGTTTAACCAGTAATTTTATTGAGTCACTTTGGCCGTTATGACCAATAAGCTTAACTGTACTAAACATGACATCTTTATAATTTTGTAAAAGTGCAAATGATCTCACAACATACAACGTAATGTCATCCACATTGTTATCGGATAGCATTTCTCAAAATTGTCACACAATTAAAAAGTGTAGAGTAGAACGATTAATATTGTCTGGGTTAATAAATAGAATATCAAACTCGTTACCATTTATTGTCAGATTTATGTCCCTCGTGTAATAATTTTCCTTTGTCATGAGCTTGAGCAAAATATTATTTCACTCAGGACATATATGTACATATGATAATAAATGGCAACTCGTTTAATAGCTTCTATATATAAGTATATATTATAATTAAAACATCTTACATATAAGGCAAGACTTCTTTTTTTTTAAATTTGAGGCAAAGAAAAGAAGAAAAATAAAAATAAAATTTGTTATAGCTTGTTCTGATTTGCAGAAAATTATAGACTGATACCATTTCCAGCATTGATTCCATTTCCAGCATCAGCTGCAAGTGACATACTTGACTGCCTTGAAGCAGATATTTATTTTTAATTAAATAGGCTTTTAGGGACAGAGTATATTGACAAAAAATGAAAATTAACAAGACAAATTTTTCATTTTCTTGTTTCCTCAGGCAAATATTGGTTGTAATATGGTCAGTGGGAAAATAAAATGGTCAAAAATAAACATTTTATTTTTATTCCTTTTATGCCAAAATGCATGTTGGCAGATTCATTATACTAAAAAAAAAATTGTTTTAAATTTAAAACAAAAAATTGAACTATGGACATATTGATAAATTTACATAACTTTTTTATAAATTATAAGCTGGTTTAAAATTTAATTGATAAAAACTAAAAAAATATTAAAATAACAAGTTTGTCAAACAGTCAAAAATTAGACACAAAACCTCACATTAATAAAGAGTATATAAAAAGTTTCGAGTTTACTAGTTTATCAGTCACTCCCTGTCACTTATATCAGTCAAGTCTGTACGAACGAATAAATCTATAAACAGTGAAATCTTCAATACTTGAACAAAGCAAGAATCTCAGAATGTTCCAGCTGTATATGGAAATAGGGATCGAATATCCATTAAGTTGACTGTATAGCTTCACTTGGATCCACTTAATGATCTCGTCATCAGATTTTAATTAGTTGGATTAATTAGGTTTCTCCCAAAAAATCGTGTCTTGAACAATTTACAACTTCAGCAATCAGGAAATCTTTAAAGAAGTTTTAAAATGTAGCGCTTCTAAATTGAATTATACATCTACCGAAAAAGATTTTATTGTTGGCGTATGAATCAATAGGTTCAGATTTTAAATTATCTGACATTGGCCAAATTAATCAGAGAAGTGTCATGCAATTGGATGTAAGATGGTGTCATTAAGATACACAAATGAAACTGAATCAGTAATATTTTAAAATCATTTAATTAATCAATTAATACAAAGTACTTTTAATAATATCTATGAATTCACTTAAAATTACAGATACCGATACTTTGCAAACTGTGGGATTTGGAATTAATAAATCTGACCATAAAACAACAATTGCAAATTTCTACCATTTCGGAGCTTTTGTGATAGGATAAGTGTTAATGAATTACATTTTTGTCTGTTTTTTAATTATCCATTATTAATTACATTTCACAAGAAATACATCTTTTGCATCAGCACTCATTTTTATTTTCTAAGTATGAAGTATTCTACATCTGAAGAATCAGTTGGAAGATTAATATTTGAAATCTGCCACATACCATGATTAAGTTTTTAAAAACATTAACTGACCGGTTTTTAACTATTTTTTTGTTATCTAGAACTCGGTCTGTCAATACATTATTCAAAACCAACTTAAAAACACCAATTCTAAATTACTATAAACATTATACGGGGCTTGGACAGAAAGAACGAACCTTGCATGTTTGACAGTCGGTTTCCACAAAACGTGAAACAATGAAACACGAAGACACTTATATGTTCTGCCATACCTAATGGACACAAATTTAAATGCTACAACCAATCAGTAACTACTACACATCTAAGTGAGGAAACTCCACTGGGAAAGGAAAAGAAAATTTGTTAGATGACACCTCAGCATATTGTTAATCATTGGCTATTAAAGAGTTGTACATATGGTAACTGCGAAACATCTCCCTCAGCATGAAAAGAAACCGGCTGCCACTACATAAGTTACTGGTATCCTTTATATAATCAGAGTCAGATCGATCCTTCTCAGTGGACCTATTTGCAGTTTGGGCTATTTTCCGTTCTAACTAGAGGTTCACAACTGGTTCATCAAAGATTGTGGCATGTGCTATCCTGTCTTTGGGAAAATGCAAGTAAAAGACACCTTGCTGCTTATTACAGCGTAGCCTATGTGGCAGCAGTGGGTTTCCTTAAGTAAATATGTCAGAATGACCATATGTTTGGTGTTCAATAGTCAATAATGAGATAAAAATCAATGTGCTATAGAAGTGTTTTTAAATAAAACAAACTTTTTTTTTATTTATATTTTTTAGATTTTTACTAAGTACAGTGGACTGTCAAAACCAGATTACACTAATTTCATCAAGAGTTACAGTTCTTGTCATATATATAAATGAACCTCTTTGGAATGAAACATTTTCAATTCCCAAATTGAAAAGTGGTGAGAGGTGGCAATGCCATCTTCAGTTTACCATCCTATATTCTGATGATATTTCTGTTCCTTCATTTATAAAAATGTCTGGAAAAAAAGGAATACTTCTATTTTAGGATCACCTTTCAATGTTTGTTTGTTTTTTAATGTTAAAAATTATCTATTTCAATTCTTAGTTCACTATTATTACATTCTTGAGTGATTTCAGCATCATGTCTGGTAAGGTATGCTAGCTTATCACTCAGAAAGGCTTGAACTTAATCATACACCTGTACCGTGTAGACAGCTAAGTGCTCTGGAGTACGGTACTTACATAAAAATATCTTCTCAGTCCTCAGCCAACTCAAAAATAGATCTTTTTTGTCTGTCTTTCAAAAAACATTTAAACAATGTCTTTCACAGGAAATCATGTAGAAATCCATCAGCATTAAAAATCTAAGTTTATTTTATTACTGTTATTATTTTATTGTTTTCGTCCCCATGGTCAGTCTAAAATTTAGCTCAGTGAGGTTAGTTTAGTTAGATTATTCTTATATCATCATATTATATATCTTATAAAACCAATATTTATTATATATATTATATTATACTGATCCATTTTGGCACTGCAAGTTGATGTGGGGATAACAAACTAGTAAAAAAAAAAAAAATGTTGAGTGCACTGAGGAAAATGATTTTGACAGAAATTGTTTAAGAGTACTGTCCATATCATCATTGTTTCAGTTAAGATATGATTTCTATAGATTTTTGCTATGTACATTATCGTTGAGGGTTCCATGCAAATATTACAATTCGATTCATATTCTCTCACTTCCAGTTCAAACTGCTGTCAACAATTTCCATTTCTGCAAAATAAATATGTACATGGGGTTTAGCTCAGTGGTAGAGCATCTTTTTAACGTGCAAGAGAGCTTCTCAAATTGATCTAGAGCATATTTTTAACATGCAAGAGCTTCTCAAATTGATCTAGGATCAATCTCATTGAAAGGCAGACACATGCAGTTTTTCCAGTTCCATCCAGATGGTCCTCCATTACCAGCAATTCAAAGAGTGTGGACAAGCCTCAGTCATGCAGTGGTTAAGCTGCTGGTCTCATGGCTGGTAGGTAATGGGATCAATTCTCAGTCTAGGCATGAGATTTTTAATCTCGATACCGGTTCCAACCCAGAGTGAGTGCTCTGCAAAGGCTCAATGGGAAGGTGTAAGCCACGTACACCAACCAGTGATCCACAACTGGTTTATCAAAGGCTGTGGTATGTGCTATCCTTTCTGTGGGAAAGTGCATATAAAAGCTCCCTTGTTGCTAATCGGGAAGAGTAGCCTATGTGGCGGTAATAGGTTTCCTCTAAAAGACTATGAGTCACAGAATACCATATATCAGACTCCTAATAGCCGCTGACTAAAAAATGTGCTGGGGTGTCATTAAACAAACAAAACTTTCCTTTGAAAGAGTGTGATATCTGATGTGCTGTTCTGTCTGTAGAAAAGTTTAATAAATAAGAAAGAATCTTAGAGCTTTAAGTGAAAATTAATTAGAGAAATAAACTGCAAATAAAACAAGTTCAAACAAAATTGATGCTGAAAACAGGATAGGTATTAAGTAACTGTTAACATTCTTTTGCACCTGATTAGAGAGTTTCTGTTCAAACTGCTACAATTTCAAATATATTTGCATTTTGTTGTCTTTCAGTTTATTTGGGATTAAACTGTCTCTTTTTCTATTTCCTGTTTTCCATAACCAATACTTATCTGTCATTTAAAAAAATACAATTCCTTCAAGCAGAATTTTTATAATGTAGAGAACAACATTATGTACCAAAATAAAGTTTTTTGTCCCAGATTTAGATTTTTTTTGCCTAATATAGGATTATTCTGTCACATATTTTAACCTCTAGTTATTCACTATGACTCTGTAAGTGGTGTAAACTACTTTATTTCAGTTAGTTTCTACATTATATATGTTGAGATTAAAAGTTGTGCTATTATTTCAGTGAACCTTTTGAGAGCTGAGCCTATAATAAACGTTTTATTATGTATTGGTTCTGAATATTTTTTTTGTTTTGTTTTGTTTAACGACACCACTAGAGCACATTGATTCATTAATCATCAGCTATTGGATGTCAAACATTTGATAATTTTGATATTTAGTCAAGTGTGAGCCAGACTCCAATGGGTCCCAAACCACTGTCTTCAGCCTGAAAGTCCGATGTTCTGCCACTGGATCACCACTGAAGCTCTGGTTTTGAATAATACTAGTGAATACAAGGTACCAAACAATGCAACAATAAATTTGTAAACCATTTTAAAATAATATCCCCTTGTACTAATATGGTTGGGATTGAAATTTATTTGCTCTTAGCCATGTTAAGGTTTTTTACCCACCACCTATTTGAGGTATGCACATCTACAAAATACTGTCTACCAGAAACTAATGAGTATTTAACTATAATTCATATTGAATTGCATCATAGGGGTTTACAAAAATTGCCTAATAATATAAATATGTAATTGTCAGTAATTGTCTTGTACTTACATATTAAGTAGTTTTGTAGGGACAAATTAAAAACAATAAATAAACAGTTTATAATAAATAAACATATCCTGTTGGATATCGACGAAGAGAGAGGAGAAAAGTGTGAAGCCAACCACTTGAGCACAGTGCCTGATCAGCAATGTGGACCCACTCATTCCCCCATACAGAGAGTGTACAGAGTAAGATGTCAAAACATTCAAGGAAGGATGGACTCAGCTGATAACAATGGGGGCTGAGCAGTCTATAACCACAGAGACTGTATAAGTGAACAAGCTATCTAGAAAATATGTATAGAAATCAGCAAATAAGCTGAGAGGTCAACTGATAAAGAAAATAACAAAGTTAATGCACAGAGACAGAGTAATAATGACCTCCAGAGGGTTGCAACAATCATAATGCATGTACACACCACCAAAGCTATTCCAGATGTTGCATCTCAACAAATACACTCCTGTTCCTAGCAAGTAGCATGCCATCCTCCTATAATACTGACCAAGTGATGGTAGACTGAGACAGACAAACAAGCAAATAGAAATAAATGCATAATAACCGTCATCAGCACAATACCGGTAATGAAAATCTGGCAAAGTACCTGACCCACATGAAGCACTCTTGGCAAGAAATCTCAGCACCAATCAACTGTTTAACAAACTAGGATAAATATGGACAAACCATTTAGCCTTTTATCTACTGGATGGTTTCAAAACATTAATTCCATTAGTCTGCTGACCAGTCTTGTACGGTTTTCTTTTGATTGCAATAAAGTATATTTAAACCAAAACATTAATGGCCAGTTAAATGGTTATGAATTAGTGCTAACTAAGATGAACAATGTGATAGATTAATAATCACATCTCCAGTGGTGCTTACAAGTCTGTGCATACAGCGGAGAGTACCCCATACTGGGTGACCTCCGGTCAACAAATACTAGATTGTTACTCTATTTTAATAAACAACTTTACTGTTTGCTGTCTGCAATCGCATGAAGGGGATGGAGATGATGAAAATGACACTAGAACTAAAACACCTAAATTATAAAAATATTCCTTACTAGATGCAGTTCAACTTCAGATTTACACAATTAAAAAAAACCAAAGAAGTTGAAATAATAACTAAAATAGCTATTATTGCAGAATATATTTAGCCATTTATCAAGGTTTTTGATATGACTGTAGCAGAGCACTGGATGAAATGGAATATCAATTTGTCTACTACATGTACAGTGAAGTCCACTTAATTGCATTCCTGATAATAGCATATTCCTGGTATTTTCATATTCTGCTGCACAGAACCATTTGTATGCAAATATATACAAAGAATTTCTTTGTAATGTCTGGTTAATTGCATAACAAAATGTAGAAAACTTTTTTTTTTTTCCAAAGTACCAAAAACCACAGCGGAACTTAACATTTTTATCAAATTATCACAAAATGACCACAAAAAGTATAACCATATACTATTTTTGCATCTATTATAGCATTCAGGTTACATGGTCAAAGAATTCCTTACAATACTGAAATGTTTCTTATTTTTGTGATAACTGTTTGATAATTGTACTTTGATTTTATACCAGATAGTACAAGAAAAGTAAAATGATTTTAAAAGGGGATTTCTGATAAATGAATAATCCTGTTAATTGCATAAAATATTTGGGCAAAATGCCAATGCAATTAAGAGGATTCTACTGTATATGAATAAGAGTAATCTACTAATCACTACATAAGCCTGACTTTTTATGGCTACAGTTTGTTAGGCCATTTAATAAATCAACTATCAGTGATAGTATGTCTTTAACACATGTTTTTAATGATGTTTGATTTTGTGATTCGATAATATAAGTTAAGAGGAAGCAAGAAAAATGTAATTAAACATAAAAATTACTCAAGATGAAATATCTTTTGTCACGAAACTCTACAATATATTACTACAGGCTTTACATTTCAACTATTTACTCTGTATATATACACATAGACTTGCAAATAACACAGCAGATAATTAAATCATAACACTACTTTTATTAGTATTAATATACAGTAGGTCATTTTACATGAAATCTATTTTATTTGAAGTGAAATGCAAGGTTCAAAAACAACTTTCTTAAAAATTAAAAATCCCAATCTGCCATGCCAATAATTCATAACAATATCTTTGTTCTTTTTTTTTTAAATTAAAAATAATCATTTATTGGTATGCTTATATATAATGTTGATATTAAAATTTGAAAGAAAATAAAACTTAAGTTGTATTATGTATCATATATTATAACAACATATTTTGTAATGGGTTCTGTATATTCTATGTATAATTAGATTTTTAAGTGTTTATATGATCACGTATATTATAATAGAAGATATTTTAAAACACATTTTCAACTTGTTTAAAACTGTTATTATCAATAACTGCGAAACAATTAATGGAACAAATAAGCTGAAGACTGTCTTATTGATATTGTCTATTGCATAAAATGTGACAAATTCAGATTTTTCTCAGAACTTTAATTGTATTATTTTTGAGAAACTAAATTTTTTTTCTACCTTCTTGACACCTGGATTTACTGAGATTAAAAATGGAAATCAACTTATTGCATAATTAATTGGATACAGTACGCAACAATTATTGTCCTCTGTAAAAAATGATTATGGCAACTTCTACAATTAAGAAAATGACCATGTCCATGGCATTTTCCAAGGCAATTTTGGTCAAAATTATATACTAAGCAAAATCTCATTTCATATTCATTTAAATCTGGTTAAAATGAGAAAAAAAAAAGATCCAAATTTAGGACCAACCCAAATACCTGACAAGACCACTAAGCTAAATCTCATTTCATATTCATCTAAATCTGGTTAAAATGAGAAGAAGAAAAAAAATTGTCCAAGAGTACACCAGGTACCTGACAAGACCACTAAGTTAAACCCCATTCCATATTCATCTAAAGCTGAGATAACGAAAAAATGTGCTGGTACTGACAGAGCGCTATTTTTTTTATTAACCTAAATATACTGGAACTGTAACATTTCCAGATTAAACCAATTTCATTTTGGGTAAAAGAGATTCCATAGCCTTCATACACAAAATGGATTGGTAGAACCTATTCTTTCCTGTAATGCAGCAACATGGTGAGAAGTTTGTCATTTCTTGGTTGACGTGTATACTACAAGGAGCCGTTTCTGCATGGCTTATTATCCATGTGCCAGATTTGTAATTACACTTATCCACATCACAACAAATACTTGGCAGTCTAATCCTACGCTTGACGCCAGCCTCCAACAGTTTCACTTCAACAACTGACAACAACAAATAAAATGAATGAAGCGCAACATTCACCAGGTCTTCTGCCATTGTTGCCAAGCCAAGATGTTGAGACATGCTAGAAGACAAAATCTTCTTCCTTTTTTCTAACATTTTTGAATAATACTAGCTGAAGACAAATGACGGTTGGAAACCCAATGTTTCATATTTAAAAATGAATTCTGTAGAATTAAATCTCATCTTCTCAAATCAGTTTGTTTGCAAACTAGCTGTAACTGATCTCACTATTTAAAAATCTATGTATAAAATAAATAAATAAAAATCAATTTGTTTTTGTATTTTTATGGGGAGCAGGATGTAGCTCAAGTGATAGCATGTCTGCCTGTGAAGCAGTCGGTCATCGCATCGATCCTTCTCAGCAGACCCATTTACAGTTGGGCTATTTTTCCATTCCAACCAGTGGTCCACAACTGGTTCATCAAAGGCTATGGTATATGCTGTTCTGTCTGTTGGGAAGTAAATATAAAAGACCCCTTGGTGCTTATTGGAAAGAGTAGCCAATGTGGTGGCAGCGGGTCTTCTCTAATGTAATATGTAAGAATGACAATATGTTTGACGTCCAATAGCCAAAGAAATTATAAAAATCAATGTACTCTAGAGGTGTCATTAAATAAAACTTTACTTGTATTTTTATATGCAGCAACTACATGCATACTTGAACCAAATTTGGATAACTAAGCATTTATAGTTTTTAATCAAAATGTCACAATTTAAATCAGAACCAACTTTAAATCAGGTGTTTTATATCTATTTGCCAACATGACATCGCTCACCCAAAAATCTTCAAATAGGGCAATTAGTTTTTTGATTTTCACATATTACAGAATAAAACAAAATGACATGTCAAGTGCAAACACACTTGCCACTTTCAATTTTTAAATGTCATGCAAGTATGAGCAATCACTTGCCTGTAATAGAGATAAGTGTCTTACGATTATCAACTTTCATCCAAGAAAGACAAAAAACAAATTTGCCATCATATTAGCTGTCATATACATGTACATGGAAAAACATACATACTCTAATCGACTTTCATATTTAAAAATATAACATTAGTGACATGGATGTCATATAATATATATTTATTTTCTTATCAGTCACAAACTACATTTTGATTCTGATGCATACAAGTTTATTATTTTTTTCTTACTAATAAAGGCATTATTTTACAGTATTTACACATACAAGAAAAATCCTAATTAAAGTACATATAAATATAAATATTTATTTAAAGCTAGTGTTAAGTAAGGCATGCTTTAAAAAAAATCTAATGAAACACCAACATACTGCACTCTGTCTAAATCAGAGAGCTGGATGTAGCTCAAACAGTAGTGTGTCTGTCTGTCTGTCTGTCATCAGAGCCATTTGCAGTTTGGGCTATTTTCCATTCCAACCAGTGGTCCACAATTGGTTCATCAAAAGTTGTAGTACGTGCTGTTCAGTCTGTGGGACAGTGTATATAAGACCCCTTGCTGCTTACTGGAAAGAGTAACCTATGTAGTGGCAGGGGGTTTCTCAAAAGAAATGTCAGAATGACCATATGTTTGACTTCCAATAACTGATTAAAATCAATGTGATCTAGAGGCATCATTAAATAAAATAAATTTTACTTCTGTCTAAACCATCATCTCTATAATCTACAAATCTGTTTAAACCAGAATTTTTTTATCTAAACTAGCTTACAATACTTTAAACAATTTCTCTACCATCATGTTTTTTCAGTCCCAAATGAGTTTACAATATAAATTTTGTTTAATTTTATCCATTTTAGGTTAGATAATACCTATATTATTAACAAAACGTCTTAACTTAAAATCAAAACATCCTTTGTCAAGTCCATTATCTCCCTTTAAAATAATGTACTCCCAGTTATTTCCAAAGAAGAAAAGAAAAAATTCTTTAGTGCATTATGTTACCAATAAAAACTTAGATTACATGCGTGTATACGTAAACAGGCAAAACATCAGGATA
>JAULBS010151433.1:0-12114 GCA_032355785.1 Symmetromphalus regularis
ATTTTTTTTTTTTTCATTTAAAAAAAAAAAAAAAAAAAAAAAAAAAAAACCATTAAAGAAATTATGATTATTTGGAAGAAAAGGATTGAAAAACAGTATAAATAAATACAGAAAGTAAATAAATTCAAAAGCAAATTAAGATGTAATTATAAATAACGGGAAATCAGGTTGGGCAAAAAGGTAGTGATGGTTTGGACCCTTAGATCATTTCCCTTCTCCAGATCCGACCATGTTTGCATTGGTTTGTTTTATCAGAAATCATAACGAAAATAGTTTTGTTTTCTATATCTGGAGAACAAGACTTAGAGCCGACTCTTTATGGATACCTTGATGAATAATTCTATGATGAACTTGACGCTTTTAAACAGTGAACACAATTCGGTCACAGCCTATTTTGATACTTAGTAATTATTGGTTAGTGTATTTTGCTATTTGCGTGGTTCATATTACTTTCCAAGAAGTCATTGTCACGAATACAAAAATAAGTAAAATCGTGTATTTGTGGCACACAATACCTTACAAATAATTCCACGGATTTACTTCCATATGAAACAAGCACAGTTAGTGACCGTAACACGTTTTGGTTTTGGTTGAATGAGAATAATAACCGGTAAGATTAATGAACCGAATTTTACACCTAAAATATAATCCACTGAAATTACTTAACTGGATACTGGGAACTTAAATTTAAACATAGAGAAACAAAATAAAGACAAAACCATACACATCTAAAAAGAATCCAGGTCCTAGAACGAATATTGCTCCTATCCTACTGAATACTATCAAAGATTACTTCCTTTTTTATTTTATTTTTATATTATTCTGAGGAAAGACAGATGTATTAAACCATATTTTTATACCGGACCATCTTCATAAAAAAAATGGATGTTACAAAATACATTAGCTTATGATCCAAAACATGCCAGCAAACTGCTTTAAGGTAAACAAAATAATAATAAAAAAAATAAAAATAAAAATAAAGGTGGGCCTAGACCCCCTCTGGATCCGCTACTGATAAGTTATGTTTATTTGTCATATCGATTCTTTGAATGAAGAGAAACACAATTTGACCTATTTATATAATATACTGAACCAAAACGGAACGTGTACACATTTAATATTATACCCTAACCGTTGTTATTATCAATTAATTTATCATGCTATTTCGATAAATGGTAACGCATCTTATATAAATGATCAAATACGACATCACGATCATCGACCATTTTTCGCTCAGATCGTGCCGTTTTCAATCCAAATTTAGAAACAGGCAATTAGTGAGCTGCTTTGGGAGTTTCGTGCTTCACATTTTTGATTATAAAAATAAGACTAATCGATATATTTTTAAACAGTTTATTACAGAGCGGCATATTATTTATATTTATTTTTTCTCACAATGTCGGATACTTTTTTCAGAGATCTTAGCCTCTCGTTAACTGATTTACTGCACATGCACTGGCTAACACACTGACAATCAATTCGTTGTATTTAATAATGTGTTATGTATAAAAAAATATATAGTTTACTAGACGAGTTCAATTAAGATACCATTTATATTACAACTCCGAGTTTTGTCAAATGTACACCAATAGTTTTCGCTTATGATGTAACATTTTAAAGCTGCAGTCTCTCCTCTTCATTTTATATTATCTTTTATTATATTATTTCGAAATCAAACAGAACTGCAGTTTTAATAAATTCACTGTATAGTCCTTTAAAGAAAACGCCTTTAAACTGTGCTATATGTACCCATTTTAATTGAACACCTAACATTATTTGATTCGCTGCTTTAAAACGTATCTTGATGGGTAAGAACTGCATTTACAGGCGCGGATTTAAGGGAAGTGTGAAGGGAGCACACGCCTTCGTTCCGTTTAACTAAAACAGTATTGGATTTCCAAATAAAGCTACATGTAGCATTAGAATAACACAACAAATATTTAATTTATTAGTACATTAAACAAAAATGTTCAAGGAATTCATTCCATTACAAGCCACCAAAATTGCTTTAATTTTGATTATTTAAGTTACACAGAAGTACTTTCAAAAGTCGTTCATATTCTTGAGGGGTGCCGATAGGGCCGGATTTAAACCTTGGGGGCCCGGGGCACTTCCCCTTAACATAGAAATTAAATTACATAACAAATAAAAAAAAAATGAATAAAATTAATTTTATAATTATTACATTTTATTTTATAAAGTAAGACCTTAGTCTGCGGGGGCTCCTCTGGCAGGGGCGCGGGAGAATCCCCCCTTATAAATCCGGCCCTGGGTGCAGAAAGAGTTAGGTATAAACAAGAATTCGATGAACGACCTTCACATTTCTGCCTGAAACTTATGAATTCTCCCGAAGCAGCTGATAGCAAAAGCGGATCCAGTGGGTTCAATCATTTTTTCAGTTTCTTTTCTAATTATAATTTGATCGTTTATAAAAAATGTTATAATATTTGTGACCCTTCTAAAATTTCCATATCCGCTCCTGGCAAGTGCCCTGTAAACTGACGGACTAGTAAAAACTTTTCATGTCTTCATACAAGTTTCGAGACACAAATATTTTCTGTTTGGTGGTACATATAATAATCTAGCTCAGTCGGAAGATCGTTCGTCTGAATTGAATCTCCATGGCGGACTCATTCACTGATTTTCCCTCTCCCAACTAGCGCTCCACGACTGATATATTAAAGGCTGGTATGTGCTACCCTTTTTGGGGGAAGTGCGTATAAAAGATCTTTTGCTGCTAATGGAAAGATGTAGAGTGTTTCCTCTGAAGAAGATGTGTCTGAACTATTTGACATTAAATAGCTGATGATAAGTTAATCATTAGTGCATTAGTGGTGTCAAAATAATAAAAATTAATAATAAAAGTAATTTTTTTTTTGCTGTTTATCTCAAATCCAAAGACACACTAGATGTATAAATAAGCAATAACTTATAAATTCGTGATTTTAAAGATAAAAAAAAACGCTTGTTATATATCTACACATATTTAAAAAACGTACTTTACTAATAACGAAGGTAAGTATCTAACGTATCGATAAGCAAATTCTCATAATGGCGATTACTGATTGTGAAAGTTACGAGTGTTCTTGGAAAAACTCCGCAGAAAATAAACTGAAGTGTCTCTTCTCTGTTTCGTGTTATCTCGCGAACTTGGTATCATCAGTCAGCTGTACTCTAACAATAGCAATTATTCAAGTACTGTGTCAATTTACTGAAAGCAGGAAACAAGGATTCCATTAACGATAACCGTGAGAACTTTCAGAAATTAAATACACTCAGAAGCAATTTCTAGAAATCTTTAAGCATAATTTTCACGAATAAAGTGTAATATGCTTTGAAGTAGGTATACGTGTAATCAGTGTTATGAAATGACACTAGTGTGAGGGAATGGAGGTGCGGAGAGGCAGCCTCAGTGGTCCAGCGGTAGAACGTCGGACTCACAAGCTGATGACAGTGGTTCAAAACCCGTTAGAGGGTGGCTCACACTTGAGTGTCACTGTCAATTTATCAAAATAACCAAATGTTTGACATCCAGCAGCCATGATTAATAAATCAATGTGCTCTAATGGTGTCGTTAAACAAAATGAACTAAAAAAACAAAAAATGAAGAGAGGCAAATGAAATTTCCAAGAAATGGATTTCCACGTACTATTCCTTTGTATAAACGGAACTGGTGCAATACAGTTGTTAAATGTGGAAATGGTTGTGAAAACTGAAAGATCGTATTGGTTTAGAATAATGGTGAAATCAGCTCTGTCTCGTGATAAACATTTTAAAGGCGTATTACAGTTACAGGTAGTAGTCATCATAGACTAAAAGGTAGCGGGTTCTCCTGAAGACCATGACTGTGTTCTAGGGAGCCGTTAACCAAACAATCTTTTCTTTCTTTATAAAAATCTAATAGTAATTGAATAATTAATGAATAAAATTGTATCTGTAAATAAGGCAACATAAGACAAACGCTAATATACAAACAGCATTAACGCATCTTTTTCCCCTCATTAACGGCTACATTTATACAAAAATATCGATAACGACCGAGATGTTATTACTGTACAGCTGACATTTTGCAGGGGCGAGAAGAGGGCGTCCATAATGTATTACATAACATCTGCCCTCAAGGAAGCGAATAAAATAAAATATTAGCAGGGCCGACGCAGCCATTTAAATATTGGGAAGGGGGGTGCAAGACTGAATAGGGGCGTCATCAGTCATTTGAAGGGCGCCATCAGTCATCGATATTAGGAAGCTCATAAATGGTATTTATGTCACCAGCGCAACCATGGATATCTAAAAGTAAAGTTTGTTTTATTTAACGACGCCTCTAGAACACATTGATTTTTATCTTATCATCGGCTATTGGACGTCATACATATGTTCATTCTGACATATGTTATTTTTTAGAGGAAACCCGCTGCCGCCACATAGGCTACTCCTTCCGAAAAGCAGCAAGGGCTCTTTTATATGCACTGTCCCACAGACAGAACAACACACACCACGACCTTTGATAAACCAGTTGTGGACCACTGGTTGGAACGGAAAATAGCCCAAACTGATAATGGTTCCACTGGGAAAGATCGATCCGACGTCCTATCGGTTCACAGACAGACACGCTACCGTTTGAGCAAGATCCCGCTCCCCCATGGATATCTATCAACATACTCTTTAAATATTGTCGCAAAAAAAAAAGGCGCCGCGGATTATTGGAGGGGCAAATGCCCCTTTGATCCTCCCTCCGACTGCACCGAGCTTGTACATGATAACCTCTAACTGGTTTCTAGAATATATCAGTAGAGGTCCAGGGGGTCAGGACACCCCTTTTCTAGATTTTTAAAACCTTTTTTCCAAGTCGAAGGACGTGTAAATTAACCATTTTTTTCCCCAGTTCTATTCTCTTATCTCTTTTGGACCCGCCCCCCCCCCCCCCTTTCAGAAATCCATATTTGGATCCCCCCTTTCAGAAATCCTGTATTCGCGCCTGTATATTGTACGGTTTAATCGATCTCTGAAAGACGTGCATATGTGTTTTAAGAAAATATATAGCCTGTTATTGCTGTTTTAATGAACTTTTGTGTGTTTTGATACAGAACTCGATGCATAATACATCGTACAGAACTATGTAAAATAGATCACACAGAAGTGCATCAGACAGGGCTTTCCATGTTGTTTTGTTCCACGGCTAATGGCCGTTAGTGTGTTTATAATAACAGTCATTATAAGCTCTTGTGGGCAGACATACCCAAGACAGCATGCTTAATCCTTAATTGCATATAATCTCAAAAATACGTTAAAAACAATAATGAAAAGGAGAAGCTTATGTATCTTAGGCAGCAGTGGAGTTTTTATGAGAAGGTAAAAAAAAAAAAAAAAAGAGACCAAACAATAGGCGTAATGTAATGCCTTAAATTAAATGCCAGAAAACGTAATTTTATATATAAAAAAAAAGATTAACAGCAAACGTCCACGGCAAAATAAATACTATGGAGAAATAGTGTCTGCGGCATTTTCCACGGTAATTTTTAGCATAAAGTATACTTTATTTTTTAATAATAATAATATTTAAAAAAACCTTGATATTTTTTTTTTAGTCCGCGGCAATGAAAAGTGCCACGGAGAAAGTAAAACTCTGCAGCAATCTCACGACATTGCCTATATCCGCGGGCAGTTTCAGTGCTTGTTAACATCTTGTCATCAATTCATGTATAATGTATAAATGCGTTGTAATGGTAAACAAATAAGAAAATATGTTTTTGAAATTATACTCTACAAACTTATAATTACCCATAATGTAGATAAATTTATTTTTGTTTAATAGCACAAAGGTCGTCGTGGAATTAGCTGTTACTATGTAATGGCATTTTAAAAAAAAGATATTTATTTCACGAATATCCGTATTTACTACAATTTGGTAAACAAGTATGTTACAAAATCGATATCTATAGTCTGTTTACGCTACTTGGAACATGAATTTTTTTCGATTACTTTAGTTTGCGTGAACCTAGGCGAAAAAGGACTAGAGTTTTGGAAATAACAAAAATGTCTTATGTTCCAATTTTTTTCATTACTATAAATTACTATAAATAATTTAAAATATTACCCATAGTGTAAAACTCGATTATATTTGACAACGGCAACATACATGGCAGACGAAATTATTACAAAGTGAGGTAACTCACATTCCTAACATCTCGGTCATTTCCGGTAATATTCGTATCTCGTTCATCATTTTTGGCTTTAATAAATAAATCTTTGCAAATATGGCATTGATATTATATTATGATAAATATGTTTATAAAATAATAAACACGTACCATAAAAATACATTATACAAATAATAACCTAACATCCCCATTCTATATGGATTTGTCCGACGTCTGCAAAATGGCGGTCAAATTAACGCTGTCTCGAAATGCCAAAACAATACTTTTGACTGCCGTTTAAACAATACAGAACCAATGGACATATAAATCCAGAGAAAAAATAGGACATATTTTTTATTTCGAAAAATACCAACATTAATGAGTAAGTTATATATTTTGGTTTTTATTCGTCAAAAAAACCATGTTCCAAGTAGCTTAAACTTAAGTCTGTGCATTTGTATGTCCTAACCAGCCCCGGTAGTGTAGTGCTTAAGTTATTGGATTCATGGCTGGTTGGTACTGGGATCAAATCTGATTTGAGGCATGGGATTTTTAATCTCAGTACTGGCTCTAACACAGAGTGAGTGCTCCGCAAGGCTCAGTGGGTAGGTGTATACCAGTTACACTCACCAGCGGACCACAGTTGGTTTATCAAAGGCTGTGGTATTTGCCATTTTGTCTATTAAAAAAGAGTTGTTAATAACGAAACATATGATTTATTTATTTATTTAAAGACACCCAACCCCCACCCCTAACACAAAAGTAAACATCTGCTGTGGGTGTGAACGATGTCAAATAAAATTTTCTGACACAGATCGATAAAATTTAATTAAACATGGCTGGATTGAGGGTTTTTAGCATTTTAACGTGTTTGATTTTTCACTTGTCCAAGTGCTTTCAGGTGTGTAATCACTCACCTGGATTTTTCAAAAAATAAGGTCTGTAAATGGTATCACACAGAACATTGTTTAGTATTCTCTAAACATTACCTCTTGATGTAGTGATCCTCTGTGACACACGGCACAAACGGGATATCCACGGTAGAACGTCAGAGGTGTCTTCTTCGTTCGACTGTTGCACGCGGTATCCTCGCATTTTAACCAACCCTGACGTGAATAAAAATGTTTATTTTAAACTGCAGTTTTTCTGACACCATTTTGAAGTAACAGGACTTTTCTCACAGATATCGCATCACAACCACATGACCTAAATTTCGACAATCTTACAGAATGGTAACAGGGATGTCAACAGAAAAAGAAAAACAAATTTGGAATTCAATTGCAAAGAGGAAAAAGATATTGGTGAATCTAGTAAAAATCTTTAAAAAATGATCTTTAAAATGGTCCAAATTACCACAAAAAAGCTGTCCAATGAAAGACCGAAATGAACCAAAACTGACTGAAAAGGACCAAAAAGGATCAAAGAAACACCGAAATGGACCACAATTTTATCCTATAACCAATTTACATAACATTTTTCCAGGAGTTGTAACATCCCCTTCTTCGATATAATTATATATTATTTTTCAATAAACGATATGAAAAGACTCGAAGAAGGGGATGTTACAACTTCTGGAAAATGTTCTGTAAATTGTTTTCTGGATAAAATTATGGTCCATTTCAGTGTTTCTTCGATCCATTTCGGTTCCTTTCAGTCCGTTTCGTTTCTTCTTCAAACCCACAAAAAATAAATTTGCTAATCCATGAAAAATTGACATCAACATAATATAGCTGAAATTAGTCCCTTTCAGTAATTATGGTCATGAATCAATTAAGAAAGTGACACTAGGAAAAGAAAAAATCTGCCTGATCCTGCAATTTTTCATTAAAATAAGAAGTAGAAAAAAAATCCAAATAACACTCTTAATTTTCAGCAGAAGAAATAAAATGGTCTGAAACTTACGTGGTCTTGAAATTCAGTAAATTTACTGCATTTGATTGGCTGATCAAAATAAACAACTAGTAAAATGAATGCATGCTGCTCCAGAGCACCTTATGACCACAAAAAATGCTATTTATATAAATATGCAATTGCGTGGTTTTGCAAGAACAGTGGCGATATAAAACTTGTAATTTTGCAGAGAGATATAAAAAAGGAAAGAAATTCACCTCGTAATACTTGTGAATATGTTGTCGCATGGCTGCTACCAGCTGGTTCTCAATCTGGTTCACGACTTCCCCAGGAACACATCGGCACTGTGGGTTAGGACACTTTGCCAGTGAGCATTCCAAAGTCTTGTCCTGGTACAAAGGAAAGCAATTTTTTGTTTAACAACATTCTAATCTGGTAAAACCTAGTAACTCACTTTTTGGTCAAAATTGAGTTTGACTCATTTTTGGAGTTACCTCTTGATGTAGTGATCCTCTGTGACACACGGCACAAATGGGATATCCACGGTAGAACGTGAAAGTTACCCTTTCATTTAGTCAAGTAAAAGTGAAAGAAACACAATCCTATATAATAGATTTTGCACTGGAAGAACCTAGCAACTTCACCAATGTATATGTTTTTCAATTTTTCTCAATTTCATGAAAAAGTGAGTTACTAGGTTTTACCAGATATGGGGAGAGAGGTGGAAGACAAGCTTTTAAGATAATAGTATCTGTACGGTCCTTTTCTTTGATGGAAAAAGAAAAATGGTACATCACTGCTATGAAACAAATTTGGAAGATATGTATTCGAAATGGTTAAATATTAAAAATGTTACACAAGTGGTTCATCAAAGGATATGGTATGTGCTGTCCGGTCTATGGGAAAGAGCATATAAAAGAAAGAGTAGTCTATATGGCGATAGCAGGATTCGTCTAAACGACATGTCGCAAAACATCATATGACATTTTAATACATGTAGCTGCTGAATAAACAATGTGCTGGGGTGTCATTAAAACAAATAATCCTTTTCCTTTCATCCCATACAGCTAATGCCTAGTAAATAACAATCCTGCCTATGGAACTGAGCCTCGGTTGTCAAGTGGTAGAACGTCAGACTCTCAAACCCATTGGAGGCTGGCTCACACTTGACTGTGTGTCAAAATAACCAAATGTTCGATATCCAATAGTAGATTATTAAAGAATCAATTTTAATAAATCTAGTTGTGTTGTTAACAGGAGTGAGAATGGCAATTGTGAAAAAAGTCTGAAAATGTAAGCGTAAAGATGTGTTCGCATGTCAAGAGAGCAAAAATCGAGATTCCCCTCAAATATAGATGGCGTTATTATTATGGTTCAGAACTCTTTTGTGTTAACCAACAGTTCCGAGTGATTATTCAGTAAATACAGTATAGGTGGCACTTTATAAATCAGCCTTACATTCAGCACAGGCTAGCATTCGCTAAAGCTATGTAACCATTTAAAACTCGGAATACCGTGAATCAGCAGAGAATTCTCACTCCTGCGTGAAACAGAAAAGAAAAAATAAGAAACATATGGAACTTACCACTCCATTAAAGACACTATCGAAGATTATC
The DNA here is from genome assembly GCA_032355785.1 of Symmetromphalus regularis. Lineage (NCBI taxonomy): Eukaryota > Metazoa > Mollusca > Gastropoda > Neomphalida > Neomphalidae > Symmetromphalus > Symmetromphalus regularis. Next base: position 9,608 of record JAULBS010151433.1, read on the forward strand.
TCCCTTCCGCAATCTTCTCCAGGACATTTGAATCGAAACCTATCACAGTCTCTGTATCTCTCTTCCTCCGTCAGTTGGACCCCCAGCAGTGCATCGTCATCCTCGTCATTAGCAGCAGCTACGTGACGATACCCAGTCGGATCCAAACCTGCAGGTGACAATTTGTTTGAATAAAAGAAATCTGCTAAATTCAACATGGTAGAAAAAAATATAGGAATTCAAAACTGAATAATATTTTTGTTTTTAAACTCATTAGGCTGATATTTGTATAAGAATTTTGTAGAAATACTGGTATAAGAGTATTAGTATATCAGATATGCAATTTCATCCATTTATCAAATAAGTTAACACAGCGCTTTTTGTGAAAACATATTTTAAGAAATGTCATCTATTTTCAGGGCCTGCAGAGTGCATTTGAATCTTGACAACCAGCCAACAAGTTAACTATTGGATTCGAGACTCCCCCATACTCCAAAAACTCCAGATTTCAGCCACTTTATTTTGTCACCCAGTCTGAAAATAGTTTTATTCAGCTAAAATAATTATACTTATAGCAATTTTTTTTTATTGGTTGTTCCCTAAAACATGCCCCCACCTTCCCACCCCCCAGCTCCACGACCTATGATTTTAGACAAAATGTTAAAGACATCTTTAACAATACATCACACACATAAAATTTATCATCTCCATTATCCAACTCTTGCATGGACTTAGTAAGTTTTGAACTCATTTCTTATGGCTTCTGATATTGTAACAGCAGACAGCAATTTCAGCACCTGCCATGTCAAACTGAAATCAGTGACTACTCACCGAGACATTCAGCAAGATGTGCAGCATCGGTTCCTTCAATGGGGTCACACAGACGACACACAACAGGATGAATCTGGTGAGCGAGGTAGTACTTTGTATCTGAGAAATTAAATATTTCAATTGATAAAACCAGAGTTAAATTGGTAATTTTAAAAATCTTTTTCTAGGCCATTAACAAAATATTCTTAGTTCTTATAAAAAAAAAAAAAAATTAAGAAGAAAGTGGGGTTTGAACTTTGGTGTTTGGGGGGTTTGGGGGTGCACGGCGATTATTGCCTTGGATTTCTAGGAATCAAGAGAACACCAAGGCAATTTTGAGGAAACATCAGGGGCAAATGTGAGTTTACTTTGGGGCAAGCAGGGAAAAAGAGCACAGCAATATTTGCCTTTGTTACAAGTTGAGAGGGCATTGCGGCAAAAGGACAGGGCAGCATGGCAAATGCCTTAATGCCTTGGTGAAATTTGACCCCTTAGGAAGGGTAGATAGATTTTAGTTTAATTTCTCTTAATATATTAGTAACTAATACTTCTTATGAATAATACTATTATTAGCATTTTTGAAAATTATCTTCAACTGTGAATGAGCCTTTAGCTACATACCAATAGTGAGGCTTTCACTCTTTGCCAGCTCGTCTGGATGATACGCTCTTTGAGAGGCAGCCAATGAAGACCCGTCCTACAGAAACAAAACAAAACAAGACTCCATAATCTGATGATTAATAATCAATTTGTTCTTATGGTGTCCTTAAAAAAACACAAAAAAAAACAACAACATTTAGTAGTAATGTTCTAACCTGACATATTATGTAGGAGACTGTGTCGCCACTACGTAGTCGCTTGCCTCCCTTGCTGTTGAGTCGCAGCGCCACCTGGACATGCGGCAAACTCTTTTTATCTGGATAATCTTCTGGGTTCTTTGTAAGTTGCTATGATAAACAATAACAAAAAATATAAATTTCAGTCAAAATAAATGATGTGGGGAAATATACTCAATACTTTCTACTTCCAGATGACTAAGCAATTTAATCCGAAAAATATAGCTTTGAGTATATCAGGGCTATAGCTCCCATTAGGACCTTTCCCTCCTCCCACTCCAACCCAACCCCTCAACAAAACAGCTTATATTTTGGATTTTTTTCCCCCAGTCCCATCTTTCCTTTTCCACCTTTTATATGCTACTTTTATCCCTTTCTGACAGCACCCCTATCTGTCAACTAACATCTTGCCATTCAATTCCACATCCCAGTCCTTGTCTCTTCAACCATGACAGGTGCTTGTCTCTTGTGGTCATCTGTGCCACACTCTAGTCATTCTCCAGCAAATTTTGCTGTAGGCTTAGTCTGGCAACTTTGAGGAGGGTTCTCTTCTGGCATTGTTAAGAGGCACTTGCCACCATCTACTTAGCACCCCTACTACCGGCGGTCATTAGTTAGTGCCGTGGGACAGACCAGCTTTATTGGCAGCAGAGGACGAGGAAGCCTGGTGGGTGTAGAGAAACACACAGAGAATACACCCATGGAGGATTTGAGACAATTATGTGATAGGGTGGACAGCTCAGAAGACGGAGTAAGGTGGACCTGACAGAACAAGGATGAAAGATTGAAATCGAAGGATAAACTGGAAAGATTTTTATATTAAGATCATGAGAATGACAGGCAGAGGGTGATAGATGAGAAAGATGAGTGAAAGTGTGAGCT
>JAULBS010151444.1:0-26745 GCA_032355785.1 Symmetromphalus regularis
CACATTGGCTACTCTTTCCGATAAGCAGCAAGGGATCTTTTATATGCACCGTCCCATAGGCAGGACAGCACATACCATGGCCTTTGATAGACCAGTTGTGGACCACTGGTTGGAATGGAAAATAGCCCAAACTGCACATGGATCCACTGAGAAGGATCGATCCGACGATCGACAGCTTCACACGCAGACACGCTACCGTTTGAGCTACACCCCGCTCCTAACAGCTATTGGATTGAAGTCAAATGGAACCTCTTATGCATCAGCTCGTTCAGCCTGATGATTTGAGCCTTCAGCTGGAATATAACCTGTTCAGGTCAGGAGTAATTACAGGGGTTGATCCTCAAGATTTTAATTTTTGTTAAAGAAGGTTTGTTTTCTAGAGATCTTCTCCCTCTACCTCCCAAAAAGTACCCATATTCCGAAAAATTCTGCATATCTGCGTATTTAGTCTCTTAGATAAATGAAACAATTCATGTGAGAAATATATATATATAGCACTAGTGGTTTTGAGTTTTACAAACTGGAATTTGAAAACTCCACTGAATAACGTGCCACCTCATGTGGTTACGAGAGGAAGATCCATCACTGTTACCACACAACTGTAAACATCATTAACAAAGTCAATGTTAATTCCATTCCCGGGATGTGTACATACTGAAAAACTGAAGAAAACTTACATTTAACTGGGATCCACTTGGTATTTTAAATAAACAACTGATCAAACTCGACAAAGGATGACAAACCTCTATGAGAAACAGGAAATAACAGACAGACCAGCAGAATAAGAAAAAACTTACACTGAACTACGCTTAAGCTGATAATTCAAATAAACAACAGTATCAAATTATTCAAAGTTAATGAAAATTCTATGAGAAATAGAAACTAATAGATAGGCAATGTCCCAACAGAACAAGAAAAACCTACATTTTCCGGTAAATAGGTTTCAGTTGATAATTCAAATAAACAATAGTAACAAAATGCCATTCATGAGAAATAGGATATAACTGATTGGCACCCCAAAATAAAACAATTAAAAAAAACTCACCTATTTTTAAATAGGCTTCTCACAACCCATGAAATTACCCGTGGCAATCATCAATGCCATGGAGATTACTGCAGTCTTTTATTCTCCATTAAACTTATTTTGCATTGAACTAAAAAAAATTCTCAAGTTGTATTTTTAAAATAATTATTAAAAATATAGTACACTTTATGCTAAAATTGCTGTAGAAAATGCCATGGATGCTATTTCTCCACAGCATTTATTTTGCTGTGGACATTTTCTTAATTGCAGGGGTTGCCCCTCATGATGTTTTAAATAAACAATGGTATTAAACATTACAAGGAATGACAAAATAATAATTACGTGAAACAGAAAATAACAAAACTTAAGGCATATGTAACAGAAAACCCCCACCTAGTGTATAATTTTGTATAGGTATTGCAAATGTCATACCTGATTTGCGTCGACTCAGAGATAAACTCTTCCTTTCACAGTGTATTTTTAAACATATTTGTTTCATGTGTATATGACGCCAACAAGAAAAAAAGAAGAAAAGTAATTCTGGTACTAATTATATGGTTTTTAAAGTTTTATGTCACCAATTTCAAAGGTTTAAATATACATCTCAATAGTAGATTTAAACAAAACATTTTTTGATTTATGTATGTTAAGGTATTTTTAATTTTATTACCTGTTTTCCTCTAAAACTAGTTGCTCAGCCTAAATAAAAATGAAAATAAAACTGTCATATACATTTTTGGTGTTGATATTTTCAAAATATTGGTCAAACGAAGGAATACAAATGCCTATTCAATTACACACATGCACCCAAGCACTCAGACACATACACACATATATTTCCTGCATCTTATAGAAATGATAGACTGTAATGCATCAACCCTTTTCTCTTTTTACCCAATATATCATTCAATATAGATCTCACACAGACATACATATGTATAAAAAAATAAAAAAATTATACCACATCATAGATCTACCTTGTATTTTATTTATTTACTTTTTTTTTTTTTTCTGTTGTTATGTAATCCAAATATAACATTTCTCTTTTATTTTTTTAGGGTCAACAGGTATGTAAACTAAAAATAAAACCACTGAACTTTTAATGCACACATATTTGTGTTACACATCATTATTCACTCTCTTTATCATTCTCGTAAAACACCTAAGATAATAAAATACCACTTTCCTGCATTTTATAGAATTGACAGACTGTAACACATCATTTTTTTTCTCATTATACTCAATATATCATTCAGTATAGATGTCAAACATGGAAAAACAAATAGATAGAACAGAAACAAGACAAGAAACATTACACAGCTATGCTTTGTTAACAAACATTTTTTTTATCAGATTAGACAAGAGGAAACTGTTTAGACCTTATCACCATCACAATGAAAAGAGAAGACAGGCTGGCATTGTGTTCAGGTACTAGTGTGAATGAAGTTTCCAGGTCAAACAGTCTTTTATTGGAATAATGAAATAAAAATACACTAGCAGACTATTGTGTTCAAGGTTAGTCTTCAATTGGAATAACGAAATAAAAACTAGGAGACGGGAACGTAGGAGCTGGGAGGCTAAGGGGTGGGGGCACAGCCTCCTTCACTTTTTCTCCAGTTTTTATTTTGGTAAAGATTCCTGTGGTTCTCGCGGTTTTACACAACACATTTTATACACCCATAAAAATGAGAGCCCTCATCTCCCCGCCCACTTTGAAAATCTGTCCACCATTATTCTAGACAAGCTTAAGATTGTATTGTGTACAACTAAAACGAAAAGAAAGGAACATTTTGTTTAATAACACACCAGCACACTGTTATTCAGCAGCTATTAAGTATCAATTGCACTAGTCCTCTGAGGAAACCCACTTTGCCACATACATGTATGCTACTCTTTCCAATCAGCAGTAAAGCATTTTTTATATGCGCTTTCACTATACAAAGACAGGATAGCATATACCACAGCCTTTGTTATACCAGTCATAGCCCACTGGCTGCAACAAGAAATATATTTCCAGCTCATTGTGGTCTACAAAAAAGTAATAAAATACAAACTAGTAGATTTGTATTGTTTTATGACATTTTTCAAGATCAAATACTCTTGTATTGGAATTTAAAAACAGACTAGTACTAGACTTAAGCAGATATTTTAAAAATATTTTATCCCATTAGGACAGGGTTAGATGCATACATACACCCATCACACTTCAGCACTGATTTGAACTGTGTTCCAGGAAGTAGGTACATGTATATGACATTTTTGGGTCAAATAATATTATATTGAAGTAAATGAAATGAAAACAGATTATTTCTTTGGTAGTTAATTTTTTTTTTTTTTTAATTTCTGTTCATGCTGGGGATGTGGTAGTTAAGCTCCTCACATCATGCGGGAAATGGATTTTCACAAAAAACCACGAATCTAATTCTTTATAGATTAATGGAAATTTGCTTACAGTAGAACAAAAAAAAACCTGATGTAAATAATAGCCACAAAAAGGAGAAAAAAGAAAATCATTAGTTTTTTTTTACATACATTATAAACTGTATATACAGTTATAGGAGACAAAATATTTCCTGTAACCAGATCTATCATAATTTCACCACTTTTTTGATACTAGTTAAATGTCCCTTAATTTTCTGTCCTATTTAGGGCTCAGTCTTAAAGGTTCCCTGAGCTTACAAAAATGAAAAGGGTTAATTTAAAATAGTCAATAAAAAAAATGTGTCTAAACTTGAAAAGAATGTTACAAAATTAAAAGTGAAGAACAAATTAAAATTTTATGAAACCCAGTTATTCAGCTGCAGGTTATCGGATCAAAGATCATTACAAAACATTGACAGTAAAAGACTCCTAGGTCAAAAATAGCAGAAAGATTTCATGATCACACTCACAATGATCGTCATTTCCTTGCATTACAAATCAAGAAAAGTGCTGAGAGTTTTTCTGATTGGATAATTCCACTCCACGCCTCTTCGACTGCAATGCATAGTTGGTGGATCGAAGATGAGAAAATTGAAACAAAAAGTACTATCAGTTTAAAAGAAATAATCCTTTCTGCCATAGGATCTTCTTCTTGGTGTGGGTGGAACATTGATACACTGCAGAAGAGAAAAGTTCCATAGGTCGAATGCACCAAATATATATATATATATATATGTATATATATATATAGCTGCAGCAAAGATCTTCAGGCCTAGCTGATGATCTCATTGATGGTCAATATCACAAGGGCCACTTGAGATGCCTCCAATCAATATACAGTTCGGCATGGAAATCATTTTGTCTTCTGGAAGGATGACTCGATGAAAATTGAGAGCTTGGTATAAAAGCTGCTAAAATTGACTTTACACCAAAAAAAATGAGCAGTTCAAATGGATTGTTGGACGATTGGAAAAATTCAAGAAATCAAATAATTTTGTTTTATTTGATTGAGAGGATCTCACATTCAAATGGCTAAGCTCAGATCCAAAAAAAATGAATAAATTCAATTGATGAAATCTTCTTAAACAATCACGTATCATTGGTTGATGAGTCAAGAACAACGTTCCAGGAAGCAGAATTAATTCTGGTTGAATACTATTTCATTAATTACTAAAATAATTAATCTGGTTTTTTGTTGTTGAAGATAGCAACTTTAAAGATGACATGTCAAGGGTTAAAATTTAATGAACGGTTTGGTAAGCCATAACTACTTCTTCTTCTGCATTCAATCAAGATTTGGCCCTATTAGATCAATAATCCAGATGTGATGACGAAATATTAAGTCTTCTGGAGGTTGTCAAGAGGTCCCCAGAGTTTGAGCCATAACTAAATATCTGTTTATCATCACTTATGACTTGAAATATAAACATGTGGCCTTGGTAAAATAACTAATTTAACAAACTATAAAATTACCCATCTCATATACATACATGTATATACATTAGATTTCCCATTGCAAGAGCCAACTAAGTGACTTACAACAATAAAAACTGACAGACTTGCAACTTCTGAATATAACTGGAATACTTATCTTAAACAATATTAATAAAGTCAAAATATTATTTGTTAAAAAATTGCACTTAATTACCACAAACACAAATATCTTGCTTTTATTCTAGATGACCTGTAATATTTTGAGTGGGAATGAACAATTACAAATTAAATCAAGCATGCAAAATTACTTACATTTTCTCCCTTGTTAACCTTCATTAACTTCTGAAAATTTAACCACTGTCCAATTGCAATTTCCAATAAAAACCTATTACCATCTGCTTTCTTTTAGCAAGTTGCAACTTTGAAGAAAAGTATAGAAAGTGAAAGGCGACGGAGAGACACGTAAAATCAATCACAGGATAATTGTAACCTGCTCGGAGTACTTCAGCTCCATCTGTTTGGATGCAGTAATTTTACACAGTACATTAGAAGAAGATACATCAGCGGGGAAAACAGAGTGGAGCATCCTGAATCCGTCTGTGTGACCCGTGAGACGCTTTCACGCCGGGCACAAATCAATACACTGTAAACTCCTCAACGTTCAATGCAACAAATAAAAAAATCCATTTCTTCAAAGTTTTCTGAATCAATACTTAAAGATAAAAATAAAAAAAATCTTTCCTGGATTTTACAGTCATTTCTGTTTGCTTGAATTGTGATATTTAGCTAGCATTGAAGTTGCGATTTTAGCCTGTGATGAAACTGCAACTGCTATCCCAATAGGAAATTGTGATTTTAGTTTGGAATGAAATTAAAAAACAAAATGCATCTTTTCACAAGACAGAGTCAAAAGAACATCATTTTCTCAAAAAGTTGTTTACTTTGGCTGTTACAGTGGCGATACACTCAAAGAATCTCAACAGCTATCTTACCAAAACCATCTAATTTTAACTTGAGTTGTTCTAATGTGACTGAACCATTTAATCACATACGACATAAAACTAATACTGTTCTTAACTTATTTATTAGTTAAGCTAAAAAAATACATAACATGGTGGAGATAGTTCATAAAATTTCAGTTTCTATTTGTAACTGTGGTCTTCATTCTGAGGCATAGCCAGTGTGGGTGGGGGCACTGCAGGGGGCAATCACTCATGGAAGCAAGGGTGAAGGGTCACACAATTCTTCTGGCATTTAATAACTGTTAAGAAGGTAGGGGCACCAAAAGTGTCCTTGCCTCCAGGTGACAGGAACACTTGCTATGCCACTGTCTGTATCTTGAGTATGGCAACCAAAGGGAGGTCACCTACTAATCCTGTATAACCTTTGGCTACTAATCCTGTATAACCTTTGGCTACTAATCCTGTATAACCTTTGGCTACTAATCCTGTATAAACCCCACCTACTAATCCTTCATAACCTCTTACTACTAATCCTGCATTAACCTCTGCCTACTAATCCTGCATACCCTCTGCCTTCTAATCCTGTATAGCCTCTGCCTACTAATTCTGCATTAACATCTGCATACTAATATTGCATACCCTCTGCCTACTAATCCTGTATAGCCTCTGCCTACTAATCCTGTATAGCCTCTGCATACTAATCCTGTATAACCTCTGCCTACTAATCCTGTATAGCCTCTGCCTACTAATCCTGTATAGCCTCTGCCTACTACTCCTGTATAGCCTCTGCCTACTAATCCTGTATAGCCTCTGCCTACTAATCCTGTATAGCCTCTGCCTACTAATCCTGTATAACCTCTGCCTACTAATCCTGTATAAACTCTGCCTACTAATCCTGTATAGCCTCTGCCTACTAATACTGTATAACCTCTACCTACTAATCCTTTATAGCCTCTGCCTACTAATCCTGTATAGCCTCTGCCTACTAATCCTGTATAACCTTTGCCTACTAATCCTGTATAACCTCTGTTGGTAAAAATTACGAGGGTTTTCATTCAGGTTGGGAAAAAAAACAATTTCTTACCATAAATGGGATTGTTTTTTTTATTTCATATTTTAATAAACCTTTTTTATTTACAGGAATCTTTGTTTATGTTCATCAAAACATTTTTTTTATAATAATCCTTACCAATTAAATAATCTTACATTCACCAGCATAAGATGGAATCAATGACAACTAACTCATCATTTGCTAGGTCTGGTTGCTATAGCAACTTTCTCTTTTGATCAAGATTTTTCACCTGACCTTTTATTGGCAGATGCAATTTGTAGTGATTAACAAGTTCAAACAAGTAGACTGGCTTTTTTCCCATTCTTCCATGGTCACTGAGCAAGCTTTGTTTAATGACATCTCCCAAAGACTGAGTAGTCTGAGTAAACTGAAACAAACAGGTCCCTTGTGGCTGACCAATGTTAATGAACACTGGATCAATACAGTTATAAAGTGTGCTGTATTTGGTTTAACTTATTTTCATGCTTAATTTCAATTAAGGTTCAAGCACAATATTTTGGGCACACAGTAGTTCAGCTGTTTGTGCAAGATGGAGGTTAATTTTAGTATGAGAGAGGAAAACCACTGCTGCTGTACACAATTACTATTAAAAACTGGTTGGTTGGTTGTATCCAATTAACATTCAAGCATGCTGTCTTGGGCACACAACTCAACTTCCTGTGCTGTCTGTCCAGAACAGAGTTTAGTGTTAGTAGGAGAAATGAAACCTGCTGCAGCCACACTAATGTGGATACTCTTATCGATAAACAGCAAGGGATCTTTTATATTCACTATCTCACAAACTGGAAAGCACATACCACAGCCTTTGATGAACAAGTTGTGGACCACTGGTCAGTATAAATGGTATGCACCTACCCAATAAGTCTTGCGGAGCACTTGCTCTGGGTTGGAGCCAATACTGAGATTGAACTTAAAGCACACACAGAATAGTGTGGTTTTTGTTATGCCAGTTGTGGATCACTGGTTGGTGCAAGTGATATATGCCTTCTGAGTGAGCAATGTAGAGCACTTATAGAATAGCATGGCTTTTGTTATACCAGTTGTGGATCATTGGTTGGTGCAAGTGATATATGCTTCCTGATTGAGCATTGTGGAGTATTCACATTGGGAGGAAGCCAGTACAAGGATAATTAAAAAAACAAAAATCACTTTCTTTAACAAAGATCTGATTCAGTATAAAACCTATTGGAGTCTGGCTCACACTTGACTACGTGTCAAAATAACCAAATGTTTAACATCCAATAGCCGATGGTTAATAAATCAAAGTGCTCTAGTGGTGTCATTAAAAAAGTACAATTTTTTTTTTGAAAGATTCCAGTATCTACTAGTTCCACAAATAAAGTTTATTTTTTATTTAACTACAACGTTAGAGCACTTTGATTTATTAATCATTAGCTATTGGATGTTAAAATGATGGTAATTTTGACATTAGTCATTAGAGGAATTCAGAGTTTTTAAAAAGAAAAAAAAAAAAAAAAATTCTATTCATATGAGATTAACAGAAAAACATAATTTATCCATATGAGATTAACAGAAAAACATTCTACATAGTCTTCAGAAGAAACCCACTACATTTTTTCTTTAGTGGCAAGGGATGTTTTATATATGCACTTTCCAACAAACAGAACAGTACAGACCACAGCCTTTGATATATGAGCTGCAACCACTGCAATTAAGAAAATGTCTACGGCAAAATAGATGCTGTGGAAAAATAATGTCCACAGCATTTTCCATGGCAATTTTAGCATTCACACATTTCCAACTGCATCTGCTAAAATAATACACCTTAAAAAAATATTAATCTGTGTGGAAAAATGTGCTGTGGAGGATTAAAAACTGTGGCAAATTCCACGGCATTACTGATTGCCACAGGCAATTTCAGGGGTTCCAGCTGTGTGGCATTGGATGGGAAGGAAATAAGCCTAATCAAAGAATGAGTCGATAAGGAGGTTTGATCATACAACCATAGCACCTCAGGAAAACACTCTGACTGAACTAGATCCTGCCCTGGTTCCTCAAAAAGCAAGTCCCTAGTGGCTGGGCCATGTTAATGAAGACTGGATCAATACTGTGATGAAGTGTGGTAGTAGCTAGTCTTAACCAGATGACAAACAAGCATCCTAACTAGATGAACATAATGTACTTACCTCAACCTTACATGCACTCAATGCCTTGTGTTGCATCAATAAACATGCATGTAGAAATTGTGCTGTTTTAAAAATTGCACACTGAAAGTTGAGGTAAATGTAACATTAATCAATGATCAAGGAAAATCTCATTCTTCATAAAATAAATTATCAGACATGGTAATGACAATTTTTTATTTTTTTGCGGAACGTTGTCGCCCCTAATAATTAAAAGAAGAATAGGTTTTACATGACTATGTGCCATGCATGGATGACAATGATTGTGCATGTGCGGAAAATACCACATACTTCTTCTTCTCCATTAGCCTTTGCTGCATGAGACAGTAAAGAAAGACACAAACATTCAAAACAAAATGATTGTTTGTAGCCCTTGTTTCAAGAGCTGACAGTTCAAACCATGGTTATGCTAATCATGTGTTAGTTTACCATTTCTCTTTTCAAAATCTTTGTACAAATTAAAGAACTAATTTTTATGATTTTGTTTTTGTTTACTGACACCATTAGAGCACATTGATTAATTAATCATGGCTACTGGATGTCAAACGTTTGGTTATTCTAACATGTAGTCAAGTGTAAGCTAGCCTCTAACAGGTTTTGAACCACAGTCATCAGTTTGAGAGTCAGGTGTTCTACCACTGGACCACTGAGGCTCACTGTTATAATTTTTATGAACACCTTAATTTATTTAAAATTAAGTTTCAATAAATCACTTTCTTTTTTCAATGATTTAAAATTCTGTTTGGAATGTTTCTCTAAATAACAATTGTTTCAGCTAAATGACATTTGATCAACTCAACTCAACTCAGGGAAGAGCATGTACAGAGCAAGACTGGAACCAAAATAACTTGATTCTGCATGATTGTAATTCTCATTCGAAATCTTGATTGAATAACGAGAACTCTAGGAATCATCTCCAGAGATTACCCAGTGTAGATATCGGCTTCTAGGATCATCTGCATATTATTCCATGCCCTTGGTAGCCACACATTTCCATGGAAACAGAGCAAACCATCTTCACAACAATGGCAGCAGAACTACACCACAGGGAAAAGGTCCAATAAGAATTTCTCTTTATCTACATATGGTTTGCATGGGAAAGCATGTTTCATGTTCTGGCATTAAACATTCAAATAAATACAGAGTGACAATATCCCAATAGACCTGATGGTGCAAAAGCTGCATACATTATTAGAGCAGGGAAAAGGGTCCAGCCAATTTCCTTTTTATTTACATATGGCTTGCATGGAAAATGGTATTTCATGTTCAGCCAAGAAACATTCAAATAAACAGAGATTGACAATGTCTCAACAGACACCTTTTAATGGTCTAACTGCAGGGATGTGAGCAAGGATTTGAAGAAAAAAAAAGGAAAATCTAAATTATAAAAAAAGGACCCAATGACTTCATTTCCTGCAATCTAAAATGGTTTCACACCACATTTGTTAAGTTAACTTCATCAAATCATATTTAATTTCTCTTGAATATGTATTATAATTTGCATTATTTCATCCGGGATTTGAAATTTATATAACATTTATGTTGGCATTTCATGTTGTAACAAAATAATGTGTAGAAGTAAGTATGTAATGGTAGGAAAATACCAACACAATATATTTCTGTTTCTGCAGGGAAATAAGCAAATTACAAGAAAAAAAAGTGGAAATATTTTCTTTTGTATGGAAACGGATTTTTAAAATGACAGATTTCTGCCTTTCCGTGGATATTTCACATGCTTGTAGGTTGTAACTGCACATATTAGTAGCAGAACTTTGGAAAGAAAGGTCAGTATAAAATGTTAATGGAATAATAGGAAAACAAAAGCAGTAATAATCCCATTAGTTTAATACCATGGAAATCTGAGCTGTAGATTCAAATTTCATTATTGAACACAGTTTTTATTTCAAAAAGGTATCCTATATAAACCTTTTCATTTAAAAATAAAGTAAAATTCCAAGCAATAAAAAATAACAAGCTGGTTAAAAACATTTTTTTAATTATTATTATTTTTTTAATTGTCCCCCACAATAATAAAGTAGCATTATTAAATAAAGTACCAGAGTATCCTACTGAATAAAGTCTGTTGAGAGTAATGAGTACTTGAGGCTTATGTAATTACAAGTGCCAATGTTTGGCTTTAAATTTGTATAGAATTATAATTCATGATTGTTTTAATCAGTACTTTTCATTACCAATTTACCGTATTAGTTCCCTTTGTTTATTCAGCTTGTGTTGTTTTATATTCTGTTCACTTATAGCCAGTCTGTTTTTAACTTATTTCATTTGTGTTTTATTCTCCTGGGGATGTTTAACGTTTTTAAACGAAATGTTGGGATTTTAAGATACTTTTAAAACAATTTTAATATATATAATTCAAGAAACTTAACATTATCATCTTTATTATTATTATTATTTATTTTGTAATTTTGGTCTTTTTTTCCTTCTGATAACAGATTTTGAAAGCAAAATTCCCAAGCTGCCAGACAAAATAAAAATTAAATTGTTACGACTGGTTCTGACTTGCCAAAAATCATGGGCCGATTCCATTTTCAGTTGGCTGATGCAACCTACTTGACTGGTTTAGATTAGACATTTAAAAAATTAAACAGACCTTTGGGGACAAATTATGTAACTTTCCAATATTAAATTTTTAATTTTTAATTTCACGCAGTAAAATGATTCTCAGGTGGTAAGTGAAAACATTTAAATAAAAATGTAACAAAATGGAATTGTGTTTCATACTACATTTCTGGATAAGTAAACAAAATGTGGTTTTAAGAACATTCAGTTATAACTGACAATGTGCTAAAGTGAGTGTAGGTCTTACTGAATCCAACACCAATGGGTTGACAGATTGAACCTTTTCAAAAGACCAAATTAACTATTTCTTGTTCAAGCCAGTGGTCCATGACTGGTGTAACAAATGGCATGGTATGTGCTGTTTGTGGGAAGGCATATATTAATTTGTTTCAAAGTGTAGTCTATATAGCTGTAGTGGGTTTCCTATGAAGACCATGAGTCATAAATACAATGAGATAAATAGCTGTTGATTAACCAACCTTTCTTTCTTTCCTTTTAGAACACAAAATATTTGCTTCATATTACAAAATGTTTTCAAAGAAAATATAAACTCAAATAACAACCAAAACGAAATGCAAATGCAGTAACACTAGCAGCTAGATCACTCACAACCTAACATTTTAAATTCTGTGTATTTATTAATATTTCATGATTTTCAGGCTAGTGCTTAAAATTCAAACCCCCTCATGTTTGATAAAATATTGAAGTTTAGACTAAAATAGCTTGGAACCGTAAGTCTAGGCTTTAAAAATTCTATAACTATGGTTCCAGACATTATGTTAACTTCATCAGCTGGGAAATGATCTACAAGCCCAATCATATTTATAACACTTTAAAAAGAGAATAGTCAATCACTTCATAACATTAACGGTTCTTCTGGAAACAGAAGGACAGAAAGGTAAAAGGTTTTGGAAATTACACAAAAGGTCAAAGGAAAACCATATTTAATATATCCAGGGATGTGAGCAAGGTTTGAAAAAAACAGAGGAAAATCTAAATTATAAAAAGTACTCAGTGACTTCATTTCCTGCAATCTAAAGTGGTTTTACACTATATTTGTTAAGTTTACTTCATCGAATCATACTTAATTTCTCTTGAATACCTGTATGTATTATAATTTGCATTATTTCAAATTTATATAACATTTATGTTGCCATTTCACATTGTAACAAAATAACGTGCATAGAATTAAGTATATAATGGCAGGAAAATAGCAACACAATATATTTCCGTTTCCGTGGGGAGAAAAAAAACCAGAAATTACAAGAAAAAAACACAAAAATTACAAGAAAAATAATGGAAAAGTTTTTTGGGGGCAGAAAAGGGTTTTAAAAATGGTGGATTTCCACCTTTCCACAGATATTTCATTCTTGTATAACTTGATGAAAAAAACAAAACAAACAGAAAACAAAATGTATGGATCTATTGCAGGAGATCTAGCAACCAAATACAACATAGTCAACCTACAGTTCTTTAACACCATATACATTTTCATTAATAATGGTTGCCTTTTGTAACAATAGAACACATGCTCAGAGGGAGTGGGATGTAGCTCAAACAGTAGCTTGTCTGCCTGTGAAGCGGTCGGTCGTCGGATCAATTCATCCCAGTGGACCAAGTTGCAGTGTGGACTATTTTCCATTCCAGCCAGTGGTCCACAGATGGTTCATCAAATGCCATGGTATGTGCTGTCCTGTATGTGGGACGGTGCATATAAAAGACCCCTTGCTGCATATCGAAAAGAGTAGTCTGTGTGATGGCAGCAGATTTCCTCTAGAGAAATATGTCAGAATGACCATGTGATTGACGTCCAATAATAGCTGATGATAAGATAAAAATCAATTAGAGACAATAAAACAAACTTTACTTTTTACATGCTCAGGGGTTGAAATTCATTGTATAAGGAACAAGGCAATTCAATCCTCTTCATATTGAAAATGCAGGAGAAAATAATTTCCGGTGAGAAATATCAAATGAGGAGTAGTTTTGCTGATTTTCACTTTTCACAGGATAAAAACAAAAAAAGAAAGGCAATTTTTTTTTTACATCTTGCTGTTCATGTAATTTTAATTACTTATATATTACTTAACAATAAAACCATCACAGAAGACTTACTTTAAGTAGCAGAAGAGAAAAAGTGAATCTTCTTTCTTTTCTACCTGTAAGAAAAACCAACATTGAAGTCAAATTAATTTGCCAAATAATTTCTGTGCCTCTATATCCTAACACTGAAACCTTCAATTGTGATGACAGTTTAATCACCAAGTGCCTGGATTAATTATTTAATGTCTACAGAACTAACTTGCAATATGAAAGCAGTTGATATAAATAATTTATAATACTGAACATACCAACATATATGTATGTACAGTACAAGGCACAAATTCTTTTTTTTTCTCTTATCTAGCAAATTGCTAACCAATGTTAAAAATTTATTAGCAATTTTGATAAAATGTACAACAATAATTTCCCATAATTTGTTGGCTACTTCTAGCAAGCTTTGTGAGAGTACATTACTGAACTCTAACTACAGTGTCATCAATTCATTGGTATTATAGTAATGTAGTGAACTCAAGGAACAATTCAATAAAGACAATGGAAACACACAAAAAAGTGGTTTTGCATTTTACTTTGAACAGATAATTTTGACTCGCAATTCGTTTTTTTTCCTTCGCAAATTGCGATGTGACACCAGTTATTTTCTGCCTTGACAGAACTAAGTATTTCTACAGTATTGCAAGGCCCTACAATTAAGAAATAGTGTTCATGGCATTTTTCACAACAATTTTAGCATAAAGTAAACTTTATTTTTAATAATGAGAAAAAAATAAACACTGAAAAAAATGATTTAGTCCGCGGCAAAAAAAGTGCAGCAGAAAATTAAAAACTCTGTGGCAATCTACATGGCATTGCCAATTGCCACAGGCAATTTCAGGGGTTGGTATTGACATGCAATTTAATTTATGTTGATATAAGTATTTTATAATGCTGAATATACCAGCACATCTACATATAGGACTTAATTTTATGATTTTAATATGCAGTTTGGAAGCAGTTGATATATTGATAGGCAATCTGGAAACGGTTAATAAGTAATTTATAATAATGAGCACACCAACACATCTACATACAGTACACAGTATGTCTAAAGCACTGACATGCAATTTAGTTGATGTTGATATTAATAATTTATAATGCCATAAATACCAACTTACCTACATACTAGCTTAATATTGCTATAGTAGTGACTTGGAATTTAGTTATGTTGATTTAAATAATTTATAATACTGAAAATATCAACACATCTACATACAGTACTTAATTCTATGGTTATAATATGCAATTTGGAAGCAGCTGATATATTGATAGGCAATCTAGAAACGGTTGACACGTAATTTATAATAATGATCATACCAACACATCTATGTACAGTACTCAATATGTCTCCAGTATTGACATGCAATTTAGTTGATGTTGATATAAGTAATTTATATTGTTTAAAAAAAAATAAAGTTTGTTTTATTTAACGATGCTTCTAGAACACATTGATTTTATATTTTATCATCGGTTATTGGACGTCAATCATATGGTCATTCTGACATGTATTTAGAGGAAACCCGCTACTGCCACATAGGCTACTCTTTCCAATAAGAAGCAAGCCGTCTTTTATATGCACCATCCCATAGACAGGACAGTACGTACCACAGCCTTTGATGAACCAGTTGTGGACCACTGGATAGAACGGAAAATAGCCCAAACTGCAAATGTGTCCACTGAGAAGGATCGATCCGACGACCGACTGGTTCACAGGCGGACCCATATTTGTTGAATATACTAACTTATGTACGGTACTTAATATTTCTACAGTACTGATATGCAATCTGGAAGCAGCTGACAAGTAATTTATAATACTGAACATACTAACACATCTACATGTACATACAGTACTCAATATGTCTACAGCATTGACATGCAATTTAGTTGATGTTGATATAAGTAATTTATATTGTTCAATATACTAACTTATCTATGTACGATACTTATTATTTCTACAGTACTGATCTGCAATCTGGAAACAGTTTATAAGTAATAATTTATAATAATGAATTTACCAACACATCTATGTACAGTACTTAATATGTTTGTAGCAATGACATGAAATTTAGTTGATGCTGATATAAGTAATTTATAATACTGAACATGTAAACACATTTACATATAGGATTTTATATTCCTATTGTATTGACATGCAATCTGGAATCAGTTGATATAAATAATTTATAATACTGAACATACCAACACATCTATATACTGTACTTAATATGTTTGTAGCACTGACATGCAATCATAAAGAATTTGATATAAATAATTTATAACACAGCTGGCCTCCCAGCAGTGTGCAACCTTGAAGCAATCAATGGAAATTACATATTAATCTGGAGCATTCAATAACAATCACATTTAATTAAAGTGGCATTTTCAGTGCAAATAAGTCTTATACACAGCCTTATTTCATAAATGTTTACAAATATTTTGTGTGCTAATTGGTGGGTCATACAAATTATCATATGCTGTAAATCACCAAATTAATGCAAACAGGAAATTAAAGGAAAGGAATGTTTGAATAATGACACAGCACAAATGGTTAATCACAGTGCCAGATTAAGCCTCGGCTGGCCCTAAGGCACATTTTGAAATTTTAGAGAATGGCCTGAACAATTTAAATTAGATCTCGTGCTCATGGAAATGGACCCCAGACAAAAGATGAACTGATTCATGAACAAAATATTTAACACAAAAAAAGACAAATATTTAATGTGGAAAGAAACTTTGATTTGTTTAAAATAATAAAAATTGATGAAAACTGCTTGTCCATTTTTGTGGCCCGAATTTTTGGCTGGCCCTAAGGCACATGCCTTGTCTGCCTAATGGTTAATATGGCACTGGTTAATCTGCAGCTATTACATGTTGATGGTATTTACAACTCATGGTCTTCAGAGGTAATCCACTACTACCACATAGGCTACTCTTTCAGATTAGCAGCAAGGGATATTTTATATACACCTCACACAGATACAAAAGCACATACCATGACCTTTGTTATTCCAGTTTTGAACCACTGACTGGAACAAGAAATAGCCTAATGGGTCCATTAAGTCTTAGAAATTAGAAAATTCTGAGAGTCCAGAGAGTTCATTAAGGGTATCAATCTCAAGCAGATACTCTTAAAAGCAGTAAGTCTTGGAAATCAGAAAATACTGAGAGCCTAGTGAGTCGAATGGAAGGGATCAATCCCATGCAGACACTCTTTAAAGCAGTAAGTCTTGGAAATCAGAAAATACAGATATCCCAGTGGGTCCATTAAAAGGGATCAATCTCTGGCAGGTGCTCTTAAAAGCAGTAAGTCTTGGAAATCAGAAAATACTGAGATCCCAGTGGGTCCATTAAAAGGGATCAATCTCTGGCAGGTGCTTTTAAAAGCAGTAAGTCTTGGAAATCAGAAAATACAGATATCCCAGTGAGTCCATTAAAGGGGATCAATGTCAGGCAGGTGCTCTTAAAAGTATTAAGTCTTGAAAATCAGAAAATACAGATATCCCAGTGGGTCCATTAAAAGGGATCAATCTCAGGCAGGTGCTTTTAAAAGCAGTAAGTCTTGAAAATCAGAAAATACAGATATCCCAGTGGGTCCATTAAAAGGGATCAATCTCAGTCAGGTGCTTTTAAAAGCAGTAAGTCTTGGAAATCAGAAAATACTGAAAGCCCAGTGAGTCCATTGGAAGGAATTAATCTCAAGCAGATACTCTTCAAAGCAGTAAGTCTTGAAAATCTGAAAATACTGAGATCCCAGTGAGTCCAATGGAGGGGATCAATCCCATGCAGATACTCTTTAAAGCAGTAAGTCTTGAAAATCAGAAAATACCGAGATCCCAGTGACTCCATTAAAAGGGAACAATCTCAGGCAGGTGCTCTTAAAAGCAGTAAGTCTTGAAAATCTGAAAATACTGAAAGCCCAGTGAATCTAATGAAGGGGATCAATCTCATGCAGATGTTCTTTGAAGCAGTAAGTCTTGGAAATCAGAAAATACTGAAAGCCCAGTGAGTCTAATGAAGGGGTTCAATCTCATGCAGATGCTCTTTGAAGCAGTAAGTCTTGGAAATCAGAAAATACTGGTAAATCAGTTTTGATAACAGCTTTAAAACACCTGCCTGTACTGGTGTTAAAAATGCAGAAAATTTTAGTGTACCTCATGTGTGATGCACATCACATAGCTGACTATCAGTATTCTTGTATTGGCAAGGGGAAGAAACCCACTATATTGTGTTCGGGAGTCAACGTGTTAAAACATCTGCGTTTGTATTACAAAGGGATATATCTAAAGTGACTGTTATAGACATGTAGCTGTTTTAACTAAATAGCTAGAAGATTCTTGCTTGTCTAGTTTTTGAACTTATGTTTGAATGTACCCACTGAGAAGGTTTGGAACCAGTAAAATCACCAAATAGCACCCTGTGAAGGCAAGACTATCCTGAACACAAGTCAGATTTAGCTGTATATGGCATCGATCTCTACATTTAACTTTATGATGATTCTACAGGGGCATAGGCTTGGGGGTGTAGGGGAAGGGGGTTTGGACAAAGTCTACAACGTACAAAAATTGTGGGAAGGAACTTAATGTTTTTCATGTGAGTGTACATGATGAAAATAATATCATCGTAACTATATTACAGCACAGCAAGTATAATAACCATATAATTGATTAATCCCCTTTAATAGACTTGGAGGTTTAGGAGAAGGGGGTTCGGACGAAGTCTACAATGTACAAAAAACGTCGGAAGGAACTTAATGTTTTTCATGTGTGAGTGAACATGATGAAAATAATATCATTGTAACTACATGTATATTACAGCACAGTAAGTTAAATAACCATATAATTGATTATTACTGAACTGGGTGAACCAAAAAATTATTAACATTCAAATTCACAGACAACAATTACAACTTTTGGCGAGCTCCCGGGACAAATAATGCTTATTAATGAATAATTATGGCAAAGCGAATACAAAAGGGCTGCCATAATCTGAAAACTGTACATAATTTATATATACTGCACACTCTTAAAGATGACCAGAGGGATTTGATAAGAATGATCAACACTGATGTTTCATTATACACGTTCCCTGATGAACACTTTGACTGAATCACATTGTCTATACATCTAGCCAAAGGCTCAACAAATCCTGTTATAGACTAGACTTGATTGATGGTTTCCCTATCAGAATCCACTTGTGACAGGTCAGTTATTTCTTAAAGCAACCAAATTTCATTTGTCCACTCTCTGTATGTTTAGGTAAAGACATCAGTTCTAGTTAATACACAGGGTAACATATAAAGACGACCCCTTTAGACCTATAAGGTGATGTAAATTCTGCCAGAAAGGTACTCCAAGTTCTGGCAGCCAAGTGCAGTATGAGATATATCATTACTACATTTTCCCAATAAGGTACACATAAACAGAATTTTCCAAATGGATGATAAAACTTTGCTAAGGGTTTATCATCCTATTTCTCATTTTTTGTGTGTTTTTTACCATTTTCCAGAAATCCTGCCTCCGCATCTGTGTTTGTATGGCATTGTCATAACATTATCTTCATCGAGTCTAAATATAGTTTTACTGCACCTATGGCCTGTAGTTAACCATACTACCATCATTATGTTTCTATTATTAACTAAAATCTAGTCTAACATAATGCTATTTGTATGGCTTTGTCATAACATTATCTTCATCACTGAGTCTAAACAGTTGTATTGCACCCATGGCCTGTAGGCTGTAGTTAACCATACTATCATCAGTATATTTCTATTATTAACTCTACACCCTACTACCATCAGTATATTTTTATTATTAACTCTACACCCTACTATATCAGTATATTTCTATTGTTAACTCTACACCCTACTACCATCAGTATATTTCTATTGTTAACTCTACACCCTACTACCATCAGTATATTTCTATTATTAACTCTACACCCTACTACCATCAGTATATTTCTATTGTTAAACTCTACAATCTTATTAGCATTATTATATCTCGTTTTGAAAATGAACTAATTGTACATCTGATTATTTCAGTCGATTTTACTGTTCAAATTATAATACAATTATTTGTCTTGCTTTGAAACTACAATTATGTAATCAATCCATACAAACATTATCCGTTCCTATCTTTTTTTCACCCTTTCAATAAATTCTTCAAAGATCATAAACTAGTAGTCCACAGGGAGGAGCTACCAATGGCCTAAATTTTGGTAGCACACTTTCTTTTTCCTATCACCAAGGTGCAGCTAGGTTCTATTTAGGTCACATTAATTTTTAAATCTTATAAAGCCAACTTTTGTTGTGATCTCTGGCAGAATCTCTAACTAAATTGCTAAATATTAATATTTAATTCATTAGTTTTATGAAACCCCATATTCAAATTAGCCATGCATTAATGCATGAACAGAAATGAAAGAGTGAAAATATTACAATATCATTAATAATAATTAGTTATGCAAATTTTATGACCACATCACAAACACAGTTGCTTCATTGAAAATTATTATACAATTATTTATGTCTTGCTTTGATATTCTAATGTTCTATATAACCTAATCAACCAAAAGAAAGCCAAGAAGAATAAAATTACATTATCAGCTTACCAGTTCTGGATTATTATGCTAATATATCTTCTTCTTTTTTTTAAATGTCCTAAACGTATCTCAGGAATTATACATTTTTTGCACTAAAGTATTTTGCATTCACCATACACAACTTTTATGAGTAACTTGTGAATATTTGTGAGTTTTATCCCAGGGTGTGGAGGGGGGGTGATGGGGGGGTGGAAGGTTGTTGTTATTTTGTTTAATAACATCACTAGAGCACATTGGTAATTTAGAACTTTTGACATTTGAGTGTGAACCAGCCTCAGATGGGATTTGAACCACCGTCTTCAGATTGAGTGTCCAATGTCCTATCTTTGAACCATTGAGGCACACAACTTGTGAATGAATCAAATGGAAAAAAAACCCAAGCATTGTTAGAATCAAAGAAATTCTTTAATTAATTTTTAAAATATTATATTAAAAACTTGAATAAAAACAATACGGTATCCAAAGGGAAGTAACTTGGTTATTAGAATACAATTTATAGTGATTAGCTAGAGATACCAATGGCAGATGCAGAAAATCCATTTAGGGGGCCTTAATAATACAATATCAATTCCTCAGATTCTTTAACATTAAAAAAATATATATTTACAAATATTAATAATAAATTTTTAAAAGAAACATTATTTACATCGCAAAATTTACTGTGTAGATCCAGCACTGAATATGGATTATTTTATTCATTCAATGTTTTTATTAACATCAACCTTTATAGCTTATTGATAATATAATCTAGCAATAAAGTGTTAAGAAGTCATAACTTAAATCATATTGATAAATGTCTGTGAAAGTCTCAAACAAATTAGTTCAAGTATTCTTTTTAAAAGTTTAATGTCTTGGGTGCACACATCATAATCAATTTGAGTTATGATAAAGATAAAGATGAACAGGAACATATTTTGTTTGCAAATATAGATATTTTTAGCTTGCAGCTGTCATTATTAAATAACATATAATTTAAAAAGGAAGCATTTTACATGGGAAAGCCAGCCCCCATTGGTTATTATGTTTATGGGCTGATTAAAATACAGGGTTTAATAAGTGTCAAATCAAATATTTAAAATCATACTTATGCTTTTAAAAAGTGTAAAAAAAATACTGTTTATAATTCTTTTAATCTTCTAAAATACGCTGCTATGGGTATTAACAAATCAGATCGGCAACTTTCAACAGCCCCACATCATGGCAACCACGTCTTGATCAATCCAATCCACCATTTCTTTTATTAGTGAGCTGAAATAAAATTACATTACAAACTACTTCTTAAATAATCACAAAAGTTTTTCTCTATCCTATAACACAAACAATTTCATACCTCACACTACAAACAGGAATATTCTTCCACAATAAAAAGACCTCTTTCCTAATTGCAATGAATAAATGTCGGCAGCAAAACTTACAAGCACATAATAATAATCCAGCAGCCTCCTTTTCAATTTAGAATTTCTGTCGGGCTCGTAGATGTATTGTCACGTAGCAGGGGGCTCGCAGGAATCGAGAAAGATATGACCATCCAATAAGAAGCGAGCTTGTCCAATAGTGATCAGAGCAGTGAAAGAACCCAATGATGCAGTGTGGCTTGATACAAACATACTTGATAGATCTGGCATTCAATCAATACACCCTGCTCATTGCTGCGGCATGCAGAGGACACAGAGGCATGCAGTGGAATTGGTCTTTTCATTAATCTGCAGTCAGCCTCCAGCCACTTGACAATCCTTAGTACTACAGTTTTAATGGACATCCATCAGCAATTTTTTTTTTTTTTTACTTTTCAACAATGTTTCAATTAATTATTAAATAACTTAAGACTATAAAATTTGTTACACAAAAGCAGATTTTTTTTTCTTCTTTTTTATGTAGTTATACAAAAACTTCTGATCATGTTGCTTTTAACAACTATATTTTGATGACAATTTAAAGGACGTTTAAACTCCTAAGATGTGTGTTGGACAGTATTTAAGTGTTTTTTTTTATTTTATCTCAAGTTATTTAAAACTATCAAATGTTTAACCTGAAAGGTTCAAACAAAACTGGGACAATTATATTTAAGAAAATTCAAATATTAAAAAATTGGATGATGACGAATGGATGAAAAATTTGATGGACAAAATATTAAAACATCTCAAGAGTTTGAAGCTTCGTGTATCATGGATAAGCATTGTTAATAACCAATAAAACAACAGTGTTTGGAATCTTGTATAAACAACAAGTTTACAATGACATGAAGAATATGTTCTGGTGATTGTTGTCAGCACAAACTCAGAAGACGTTTGTGAGCTCCAACTTCGAGGAATATTTCAAGGATGAACTTGAAGGATGTTATGCATCAACAATGTAATCATAAGCTAAAAAGGAATTCAAAGGTTATTGCAATGAAAATAAGGAGTAAGTGGAAACAATTTTTTGTGTGTGTAATACTGCTTGCATCAAAAGAAAAGAGTTGTCTGGTACATTCTAATGAATCTTGTACAGAGCAAATGAGTATCTCCAGAGTAATTTGGTAAAATATACTGAATACATACCAATGATTTCGTAAGCACCCAAAATGGAATTATGAGGTGTATTCTATTTAATGTTTTGCTCCGCAAAGCAATGCCTAAAAACAGTAGTGTTTAGTAGAACAATGTATGCACCAAATCAGGAGTTCAGTGGATTATTTCAATTAATGTTGAGTAGAATAATAGAATAACAAGTTATACTCAATCCAATTATTCTCACTCAACAAGTGATGCTGTTTGATCAGTCATCTCACAATTTATACAACAGAACAGAAATAAGTTTTTTAATCCAGCAAAAGAATTTTCTGTACAGTTAAAAGCCAACTTCCCATTCTTGATTCCATCAGTTTGCAAAGTAAAGTTTGTTTATTTAACCTCGCCTCTAGAGCACATTGATTTTTATCTTATCATTGGCTATTGGACATCAATCATATGATCATTCTGACATATGTATTTAGAGGAAACCTGCTGCCGCCACATAGGCTACTCCTGATAAGCAGCAAGGGGTCTTTTATATGTACTGTCCAACAGATAGGACAGCACATACCACAGCCTTTGATGAACCAGTCGTGAACCACTGGTTGATTTGTCTAGCACATTACTGTATGATAGTTTGTGTTTGTCACCTAATATTTAGAATGAATTTTCAAATACATCAAGTTTAAGATAGCAGTATTGTTGAAATATCCCTTGGGCTCAATCCTGTACAGTTTTAATTGTGATAATGGATATACATGTCAATTTGTTTCTATACAAATGAATTTCAATTATTCATCAAATCAAATAAAAAAGATCATCTGGAGAAATTAATAGAATGTGCATGGCTAGATCAAAAGGTCGCTGAAAAATGTGAAATGAATGTTTAATTCACACAAGTTTCTAACGTTTTATATTACCCATAAATTGGTTATACATATTTTCAATTGTTTGAAGTCTGATGAGTCTGTGTAATAGTCACAAACTTTTGATATTAATGAACCAGACAAACCTATGGATGCAAAAATGTTGACAGCCCACATGATCTAAACAGACTTATTGCTGAATACCAAGAACTGGAACAAGTTTTCCAGCACGTATTATAGATTTTACAAGATTTTTTTTTATCAATTAGTGAATTGTCAATATGCATCCAAGCAGGCTGAGGGAACAATTAATGCTTTCTGGATGACAAAGATGCATTCCACACATCATAAAAAAAATATGTTTTGCTTTTAGTGATTAAAAACTGATGGTCATATTTACAGAAATACAATGTATGTTTTACAAGGGTTTCAGGTTTTTAAAAAATATGTAGATAAAATGAAAGTAATTAAACTATTTCGCAAGATTTTCAAAACCCTTGAATTAAGTAGGTAAAAGATAAAACATTTCAAGTGGTTGAATTGTAAATAACACAGAGGGTCAGTTGATGGGGATCAATCTGACAAGCCAACATAAAACAGAAAGGACCCACAATACTGAGCTATGTCTCGGTCTTAAATCCTAGGAATCACAGTTAAATGTCATCACTGACAGCCATACATAAGAGATTGTGACATCACAGAGTTTAATCTTTACTATAATCTGTAACGTGACAGTCAGCAATCTGTTCTACAATAGAATCTTCTTCAGCTACTTCTGTCTCATTCTAGCAGACTTTAGGACTTGAGTGAGCTTCTGTTGTCCAATAGTAGGACATTGGACTTTTCAAGCTGCAGACAGTGATTCAAAACCCGATGGAGTTTGGCTCACATTTGACTGTGTGCACAATTACCAAATGTTTGACATTCAATAGCCTATGATTAATAAATTAATGTGGTCTAGTGGTGTTGTTAAACAAAACAAACAAAAACAAAATAAAAAGACTTCAAAACTTGACGACTAAGTCATTGCCATGCTTCTGAACAGCAATTTTACTGCTTTTCTAGATAATTAAGTAATTATCAAAACTTCTCTCTGAAGATTTTGGAAGATTTGCCAGTCAAGAAGATAATTTTGTTGGTTACTTTATCCAACATGTGTTTTAACTGGAAATGTCTTATGACCCACCATACCCTAGCCCAAGTGAAGTACCACGTCATATGCCTATAATCTTATGTCATTAATTGATTAAACGAACGTTACTTTTTTTCAATTAAACATTTGGTCAAAGATTTGTTTGTGAAAGATGAAAAAAAACATCATATAACTCTTCTCCTTTAAATGGCTGCGGTCAATAAATAGTTGTATGGTTCACTCAAACTGACAACAAATAACTGTTTGTTTCCTTGTAACAAAGGTAATATAATCTATAAACCACTAGTCCCAAAGCCTATGGGAAACTGAACTATACTCTTCAAACAAAGTAGGGGAACCTGAAATAATGTTAATGAAAACTATTACAAGTATTAAAGCAAACATACGTTTTGACGACAGACATCCTAGTAAAGAACGTCCATGTCTGTTTATCAACACACCGAAACACATTCTAGAGTCTGGGACATGATAGGGAGACATTTGTGTCAATGTCAAAGTCCGCCGACCACGTTAGCGTAACTTGGTCAAGTGCAACAAGAGGTCTGGAACGGACTTCCTCAAATGGGCACTGGGAGACTCAAATGCAGTATGCCTCATCGATTGAATGAATGTCTGGCACATTGTAGCGGTATCACCCACTACTGATAAAAAACCGTCAACTTTCAAATTTCACTTTTAACCCTAATCGTCCTTCACGATCTTTGGTGGTCATAAAACTTACTGTAATACTGAACTACAGGTTGTAATGTTTGCCCAGTTAATTCACTATTATCATATAACCATTCCCTGCCGCTAATATACCTTACAGTTTCGGCAATTGTAAATTCTTATTAGAGTTCCCCTAGGGAGCAAGATGTAGCTCAAATGGTAATGTGTCCACCTGTGAAGCTGTAGGTCATCGGATCAATCCTTCTTAGTGGACCCATCTGCAGTTTGGACTATTTTCTATTCCAACCAGTGGTCCACAAATGGTTCAACAAAGACCGTGGTATGTGCTGCTCTGTCTGTGCAACAGTGCATATAAAAGACCACTTGCTGCTTATCAGAAAGTGTAGCCTATGTGGTGGCAGATGCTTTCCTGTAAATAAATATGTCAGAATGACCATATGATTGACATCCAATATCTGATGATAAGATTAAAATCAATGTGCTCTAGAGGCATCGTTAAATAAAACAAACTTTACTTTTAGAGTTACCCAACTTCTTTTGAAGAGTATAAATGAAGAAATGTCAGCCAGTGCATGCTAATCAATGCATACTGATGCAGCATTCAATATTTCATTAGGATGACCCGTGTTTAAGCCTTTGCTTTCTGCAAGCAGATTAATAAACAGGCTCATCTGCATGAGAAGTGAGAAAACCAGCATGCATGATTCACTTCATCAGCTCCATTGTCCCATCACAGCACCAACGGCATAATCTCTGTCTCAACATTAACCAACAGAATTAATGTGATTTGTATTTTCCATTTATTTAGTTCAGTAATTTGTTTGTTACTGTACTATTTTACACTGTTTGTACCTGAGTGTGCAGATTCCGAAGAATATCCTTAATTTATAATTTATTAAGGTATTTGATGTTACTGACATTTTAGATCAATTAACATGATGTTTTTTAGTTCAGCATGCATAATATATATTTAGGATTTTACCTTTTAAACTACATCATTCATTAGTGAAAAAAAAAAAAAAAAAAATTAATCTATCGTCGCAATTATGAAGTACAGGGTGTCCACAAAGTCTGGGTACATGGGGATTTCACTATTTGGAACTATTTTGGACCACTGGTTGGAACAGAAAATAGCCCAAACTGCAAATGGGTCTACTGAGAAGGATTGATCCAATGACAGACAGCTTCACAAGTGGACCTGTTACAATTTGAGCTACATCCCACTCTGGAC
>JAULBS010151456.1:0-12113 GCA_032355785.1 Symmetromphalus regularis
ATATATGAATGTATACAGAGGTTGATCTATGGAGCATTCAGGATGTACAGATACCCCAAGGAGCATCCAGGATGTACTGACACCCCACTTCACTTTATATATGAATGTATACAGAGGTTGATCTATGGAGCATTCAGGATGTACAGATACCCCAAGGAGCATCCAGGATGTACTGACACCCCACTTCACTTTATATATGAATGTATACAGAGGTTGATCTATGGAGCATTCAGGATGTACAGATACCCCAAGGAGCATCCAGGATGTACAGACACCCCACTTCAGCCACAAATTTCTTCTCCATTATAATATGATCATGACGAACTTGCAGACATTCCCAATATTAAAAACCTTAAAATATATCTTTGGACTCTCCCTTTCAAAACTTCTGCATCTGGCCCTGGTATATGAGTATGTACAAATACACAATTGTCCTTCTTGTAATGACAAAATATATTACTGACAACAGGTGGATTCAACAAAATGGCATGTATATTAAAAAAACACCTTTACAAAATATAATAAATCCTACATGATAATGATTTTGAGAGAACTACTACTTCCTGCATGTGACAGATGTAAACTAAATCACTACGCCTAATTACAGGTTAAAAAAAAAAATTCTACTCTATTAATTATGCCTGAATCAATTAATATCAACTCAATATACAGGGGTTCACATGGTAACAGACAGTACAAGTATTAAAAAAAACATAAAAAATAAAGTGGTTAAAAATAATATAACATTTTTACAACATAACAAATCATAACAACTATATACAACAGGATAAAGCATAATACAAGCTAATAAAAAACAACATAATACTAATAATTATACATTGTACAGATAATGAAAGAACTATACAGAAAGACTTAAATGAATTATAGGTTACAAATATGCATGATTATCAAGACTAACAGGTCTGGAAATTAACAGCCAGTCACAGACATTGTCCAATACACAGGACAATTTGTTTATAAATGTCGATTGTACAAATTGTGTCTAAGCTTGGCCGTATCGATATGCAACACAATTAAATATTTGGACTGTCACTACACTTTGCCTAACTATGAATGATAATTAATTAACATGGGACTAAGGTTTGCCCGTATGATTAAAATCAACATTTGGGACTATGCAAATTCATAGCTTTTCTTTGCACATAAACTGAAATCAGTTGGTTTCTATGTATTACAAAGTCAAAGAGAATAAAGCAGTTTTAAATGATTCATATTATTTATTAATTCTATGCTAATTTTAAAGGATGTCCTAGCAAAAAATTAATTCATCATCACTGTAACAGCTTTGTAAGCTTTCAAAACACCTACCTGTATGGTCAACCTTTTATCAAGACCTCTTAACACAACACAATGAGTGATAAAACAATGTTTCACACAGTGCCCTATTTACTTTAATAACTTGTGAGAAAGTGCAGTTTTTATCAAGCTCTGTTTATGATGAAAGGCTGTTGTGACTGTGAGCTTAATTATACTAAGTCAAAAATTAGAAAAATGGACATAAATGTACCTCATCAGTTGCACTTTTGATGTCCTTTTAATAAGTAGCAGACTTTTAACAACCATTATGCAATGCTGTTAGACAAACATTATAACTGGGTTTTGTCACCTAGGTACATTGAGTAAAATAAAACAGTTTTTCTCAAAATGACATGGCATGAAATTAGCAAATTTTGTAAAAGCACTCTTCAATTTTAAGCAATAATAATATATATAAATAATAATTAATTAATAATTAGAATATTGCACTGAACTGCAACAGATAATTATTAATAATATTCTAGATGTCATAGATAATGTCAGACTAGAAGAGCAAACCCTGTGAGATTTCATAAAAGTGTTTTTATCCGCTGCTTACATAAACATTATGCAGTGATATATGACCACTCCAGAAACACAACTTTCTAACTTAATAGGTTTTACATACAAGATAGAATCCTGTAATTCCAGGGTCATAATGGAGTATATAACGCACAAAAACAATACAAATTGTAATAACTTAATGTGCATAACTTACTTTCACACATTCATTAACATTCATTTATATTGCAAAGGCTGGGATGCAGTCAAGGATAAAGTGTTAATCTGAGCACATGGTTGTTGAGTGAACAGTTCATTTGTCCAGTAAAAGGAAAGTGCATATGCTGTTTTCCTCCCTCCTAAACAGAATGGCTTGCAAGTGATCTAGTGATCATGGCTATGTTAAAACTTCCATTAGTTATTTTATTTTGTACCAAAATACAATTCTGTATGTGATATTGCAATTAAAGCTGAATTTACAATGCCCATTTTTCTCTTATACATATACAATGTATATAATTACATGTGTTACATATATATATATTTAATCATATATGTAATTATACATGTATATATGTTGAATTATAATATATATATGTTGAATTATAATATATATATGTTGAATTATAATATATATCTGCCATTAATACTAGATGATATATTTGTTAAATATGTGAATTTAAAATATCACTGGTCCAGTGGTAGAACACTGGACTTTCAAGAAGATGACTGTGGTTCAAAACCCATCAAGAGGCTGGCTCACACTTGACTGTGTGTCAAATGTTCCAAATGTTTCACATCCAATAGCTGATAAATCAATGTGCTCTAGTGATGTCATTAAACAAAACAACAATTAAAAATGGGGACAATTATGATTTTGCATATAATTGTGTTAAACCTCAGCCACGTCCATAAATAGTTTTGAACAGGAGATTTTGTTGAGATTATATAAGAGAAATTGTGGGTGACTGAATATACTACCATAAAAATGTTGCTGGATTTGTTCAAACACTTTGGTTAGTTTAGAAGCATATGAAAAATACATGACTGATTTCTATCATATATTCTTGACATAATGAGTAACGTAACTGACTAAATCACCAAGCTGTAGCCAGCATTTTATATTGGGTGGGGAGAGGGATGCCAACAGCACAGAAAACATTAAAAGAATAGCAAGACAGGCAAATATAAAAGGTGGGGAGGGAAATAAAAAATGTGATTGGAGGGGTAGGGCATGGTATGCCAATGCTAGATCAATAATGAAAACAACAAATAACTTTAATTAGGTTACGTACTCTAGGGCCAGTGCAGCCAAGGGAGCAAAGTTGGCATTTGTCTCCCTAATAATCTGTGACTCCCTTTTTCTGTGACAACAGGATTTGTGTGTGGTACTTTTATTGAGTACATTGTAGGTGCCCTTCAAATTACTGATGGTGCCGCTATTCAGTCTTGCCCCTCCAATATTTAAACAGCTGCGTTAGTACTGTACTCATGTTTGATTAATGAACACA
Source organism: Symmetromphalus regularis (assembly GCA_032355785.1). Classification (NCBI taxonomy): domain Eukaryota; kingdom Metazoa; phylum Mollusca; class Gastropoda; order Neomphalida; family Neomphalidae; genus Symmetromphalus; species Symmetromphalus regularis. The sequence goes on from JAULBS010151456.1 coordinate 3,330, forward strand.
TTGTAACCAACATAAAATTTAACACACCTGCTCACACTGCCAAGTTAGCCATTGTAATGATGTGATGAATTCCACATGCAAAAACCACCAGACTGGGTTGTGTACCATCAATATTATATTAAAATCTTTGGAAGCATTTACAATAGACACATATATATTGCATTATTTAATAACATAGCATATATACAAGTATATACACGCTGTACAATAAGGGTACAATTCAAACAAGCTAGACTACCTAAAACCGATTTTTCATACACTTTTCAACATATGTTTGTGCTGTAACATTTATTACAATATACACTTTCTTTTATATTCAAAAAATAAATACAGAAATAAGATTTTATTTCACATATACATGTAAAATGAAAATAAGCATTTATAATATATTTTAAGAGTAAATGCAATCTATTTCATTATGCCAGAATGAATTCTCTTTTTGAAAATGTTTTCTACCAGAATTTTATTAAACTTATAAATATATAAATATTTTAAGATGTCTCAATAATAGTACTGTACATATATTTTATTTTTACACATTTATTTTTTGGTCATGTTGCAATCCAAGAATTGCAAGTTTCTAAAGCGTACGTTATAACTGTAATTCTAAAACTGAACATTTTTGTTCATGAAAATCTTGTTTTTGTTTTTTTTAACAAATATTGACTAAAACCAAGAAAGTCAATCATATTTTTTTTTAATAAATGACTCCAAATACTGATTAAATCAGTAAATTAAATTTGCTTGGCATCAACAACACTGTAAGCTCAAAGCAAAGCTTCTGTTTAATTTGCCTAAACTTCATGATTATGGAACATCCAACAGAGCATACAAAAACAAAACAGTGTAAAAAACAATAGTGTCACTGAAGCCCAAATTTGATCTTTCTGACTTTCTTTGTAACAGATGCAACCACTGGGTAGTATATAATCACTTTTATTACCAATCAGGACCTGTGCTTACATACTGCTCAAAATACGTTGGGGATATTCAAATGTAACACAAGATAATGTAATATTTATTGTAACAGTAGTGAGTGGCAAAGCAAAAAGTGATGATGTGGCACAGTGTTGCCATGGAATATTTGTGTCAGGATATAGAGGTATGGCAGAACCAGATCCAGAAAGGCAGCATGGTAGAAGTTGTGAAATTCAAGTTTTTTTATTAATTCACACACATGGAGTTTTGTGGCATACTCCTGATGAACATCCAGTAACATTTTGTTAAGAAAATTCTCCTATTCCTGTAGAATGGCCACATCTGCAAAATATCTTAAACATCATTGACGTTGTGTTATTATGCCTCATATTTATTTGATGGTTGGAAGGTACACACTTAGTGCTGGCAATCATAGTGTACACTGCATTTGAGAATTGTTTCACATTTCATTCCACACTTAATCATATTCGAACTCAAATAACCCAAACTTATTTTGAACAGTATATCAAACATATTGAGGTAGTCCATGCCAAATTACAAAACATTTACATGGAATTTCAATATTAGTAGAAACATTGTTCAGATTTAAAGTGCAGATATTTTAACAAGATATAAGTTGGAAGAAAAAGTTTAAAATTGTATAACTGCAGGTCCAAATATTTTGTAATATTAATGCTTTAACAGTGATTGATACAGTCATAAACATAAAACTTTGTCAAATTATCTCTTAGATTGTCTTGTATAGAGATAGGGATTGAAGATTTGCTGTTTACACCAACATTATGGATATCTGACTGTAGCATAATAATAAATGGCTGCATAACAAGAAATAGCGATAAAATGCTATTATTTACAACAAATATACTGAAAAGCAATCTTAAAAACCTGATTTCTTATATTACTGGAAGAAAATCTCTTTAGTGTTGACTAGTACTGATCATGACTGCATCTGTATATGCATGAGTAAATGTAGTTTCATTATGATATATAATACAAACCAGTAAAACACATGACAAAGCTCAAACATTCGACTCATAATGAAAACACACTGGGAACAAAACCCCATGTCAACAAGTGCAAATATATTTTTCTGTTGTTTTTTGTTTTATTTTTTTAAGTTTCTATCAGTTTATCAGAAGATATACGGCAAAAACAAACCTCATGTATTTCTGGTAATGTGTGAATTTGTTTTAGGATACCTTGTTTTTTCTCTTTTTTAAAATCCTTTTTTTCCCCCTTCAATTAAAATAAGAAAAGTGTTTTTATCATTCAAGAATATTAATTGTCACACAATAAAACATTTCAATTATATTTTACTTTGTTGATATCACTGATAAATATTTCATCAGTTATATTTAATACTCAAACCAAAACCTACGATTTTGTTTTTTGAATTACTTAAAAGGGAAATCTTTTTTTGTCTTTTAACCAACTTAGACAGCTGATATGTTACAGATTTATAATGTCAGCTATAAAATGTTTTAGCAATATTTAGGGTAAATCATCAAAAACATGATGTTTTTCCATTAGTAACCAGTTTTGTGCTATGGAGATCAGCTTGTCATGATAGCCTGGTTTTTCACTAATAAAAGCATTGCAGATGTTACTGGACATTATTATGTTCATGCTGTATCATCAAATCAGCTGTGACAATTGTCACCACTGAAACAACTCATCTGTTTTCATGTCATGTCATGGACTATTGGTTCAATAGTTGTGTATATCAAAATGCCAATTTCCTGACATTCTGAGCCAAGTTCTTCACAGCTTGCTTATGCTAACAATGAGTTAAAGAAACACTTTAAAGAAAGTTCATAAATATATTCTATTTTATGTTAGGCCAGAGGAATTTTTTTTATTATTCGTTTTGAAGTTGAATAATTTCTTTTCATAATGGGTGAACACAGAAGTTACTTGAGTAAAACAGGTATTTTAATTTTATACCAAATTTTATTTCCCCCTCCCAAGACTTTTTTCCCCCGCCCTCTTACCCTATTTTTGACGGGCCTATGTTTGAGAAACAAAAAATTTAAAAAAAACTCTGGCCTAAGCTAACAATGAGTTAATGAAACACTTTAAAGAAAGTTAATAAATAGATTTGATTTTATGTTATTCAGGGAACCTTTTGTTTTAAACATTTTCATTAGTTGCTATTGCTTACCAGTACAAATTGATAGCAACTGCTCATGTTGTGTACTGAACAGTGAAGCTATCTGAAATGTGCATATCACTTTGCCATGTGATACTAAACACATGCAATGATTTAAAATTCTGTTTTTAAATATCTTTTTCAATGTCAATGAACAATTGTGATCTCATTGTATGTTGATATAATAGGTTACTGATTGATAAAGTTTTAATATATCTCTTCAACAGGTCTGTGTAATGATTTATAAACTGGTTTAGAAAGTTTGTCTTAATCACTGGTTTCACTAACTAACATGTCAAAAACTTGGCCTTGATGTCACAGCCAGATGATGACCACGTTGTTATTGACGCTGTTGTAAGTTAACTCTGGCAAGAAAGCCTAAAGTCTACTCCTGCGTGATCACCTGCCACACGATTAGATGGCTTCGATCTGCTTTACTCAGCGTTGTCTTTTTTTCTTCGGCTTCCACGTCTATCACTTCCTCATCATCACCATCACCATCACCTGAACAATGCAAAACATCATTTTCTATTAAATATATCAATTAAGCATGTCCTTGTTTTGTAAGTAATATTACACATCTTGTAAAATCACATCTGCTGTTAGACCATCAACTCATGCCAGTCTCGATCCTTAGATAATACAGAAAAATAAAAAGGACAGGAAAGTATTAGATGTTTAACAACACCCCAGCACATTGGATTTCCAACTATTAGCAGTCAAACATAGTGTTAAAAGAATAACAAGTTTTGTAAATTTAGCCCAGTATGTTTTATCAGAATGTGTTTGATTCACATAAAGCAACATTTCTGTATAAAACACATCACAAATATGGTATTAGCAACACCTGGTCTACTGGGAAATTCTACTGCTAACACATAGGCTATGCCTTTTCATTAGCAGCACGGAGCCTTTCTGAATGCTCTTCTCACAGATTAGATTATACTACAAATTTTGCAATACATGTTGTGGACCACTTGTTGGAACTTGAACTAGCCCAATAGGTACAATGAGAGGAATGATCCTATAATCCACTGCAGTGAAGGCAGACCACTTATGACAGAGATAATCTCATAAGTACTATATATTCACTTTTGCACTAAAATACAGTACTTATGACAGAGATAATTTCATAAGTACTATATATTCACTATTACACTAAAATATAGATTTGAATCTATTGCACTGATCTGCATGGAGAGTCAGGATCTAGCTCAGTTGGTAGTGTTCAATTGAGGTGCACTGATCTGCATGGAGAGTCAAGATCTAGCTCAGTTGGTAGTGTTCAATTGAGGTGCACTGATCTGCATGGAGAGTCAAGATCTAGCCCAGTTGGTAGTGTTCAATTGAGGTGCACTGATCTGCATGGAGAGTCAAGATCTAGCTCAGTTGGCAGTGTTCAAATGAGGTGCACTGATCTGCATGGAGAGTCAAGATCTAGCTCAGTTGGTAGTGTTCAATTGAGGTGCTTTGGTTATAGGATCAAACACCCTCAGTGGAATCATTCTCTGACTGGGTTTATGCCCATTCCAACCAGCGCACCATCTCTGACATATCAAAGGCCTTGTTATCTGCCATCCTGTCAGTGTTTCCCACAGTGCATATAAAAGATCCCTTGCTGTTAAAGGAAAAGTTTAACAGGTTTCCTCTGACAATTATCAAATAGTGAATGATTAATAAATCAATCCACTTTAGTGGTCTTTTTAAATAAATCTGCACTGTATTTTGCATGGTGTTAATTAGTCTGTCACCTTAAATTTTTAATGCTAGGACAACTGTACGAATAAATTTCAAATATACAAAGACCTGTTTAAAGTTAATAAACATATCAAATATACAGCTATTATTATTATTATTAAGTTACAGCTGAATTTGTAGTGTTCTCAGCTACATATGTGGAGTGCACAAACACCAAACCAGTACACATTATTTTTAATTTTTAAATTGCAATACAATTGTTGCATCCAAAAGCAATATTATGTTTAACAGCAACAACTACTGTATTTCAGTGCTTCTCCCAAAATAAAACGATCACACTGTTTTGACATTCATTTACAGCCACACGTAGTGCAGCGCTTGCACTGAACCATAGTCTAATGAGCCAAACAGATGATTTCCATCTGCACAGTCGACAGTCTCATACTGGTAGTTTGCGTTATTGGTATGAAACATGCATTAGCAAATTATAACAGACTCAATTATCACACTCTTTATTAGCTAATCTACAAATCAGGTACATTCTGACAGCTTCTATTACTTGCTGTGAAACGTTCACTTTTCTATGACATTATCTGAATTAAGGATATGCCAATTGGTGTTTTCACTTCAACGCACTTGGGAAAGAATGTTTCAATTACTACAGCCACATACTTTTTCTGAAGGGCAAAATTTCACAGAATGTCAGTGATTCCAGGTAAAGTGTAAGAATTATTGATGGTTTTCAAACACAAATTTCACTTAGAATACACCTCAGTTTTCACCTGTAAACACCCCGTCCAAGTGTGGATAATCTCATTGCACTTGACAAAAATATTTCCCAATCCATGCAGTATGAGTCCCCCCTGAATTCCGCGGTAAAATTAGCCATTTTCTGTGGTAAGAATTGGGAAATTCTGCAGCAAATTCTGCAACATTAAAATTGAAAATAATGCTTACAAATTTACACTAAATGTTTTTTCTTCACAAAGTTAGTTCCATGATACCACCAGGACCCAGTAGTCCAATCAAACAGTTAAGAAATATGTAATGTTGAAGTCGCTTGTTGTGATAGAGGAATACCAACGAAACAATTTATACATGCTAATATCATTGTGATATATATTAAATAGGATAAAATGACAGAATCCTACTCTATATTCGTAAAACTTGTGTAATTTATTCTGAGTCTTCGGCAGTTTTCGTAACCTAAATAACTCACAACCACTCTGTGACACCACTAGAGCACACTAATTTATTAATCATCAGCTATTGGATGTTAAGCATTTGGTAATTTTGACACGTCAAATGTGAGCCGGGTTTTGAACCACTGTCTTCAGCTTTAGACTGGATGTTCTAGCACTGGAGCACAGAGATTTACACGTATATGAAACAGTGTGACATGCTGCACCTTCTGTAGATAAGTATATTTAGATAAACACCTTCCTGGTAATCAAAAAAGATTATCCTATGTGGTGCGAGCAGGTCATTATGTAGAACATGTCATAAATATCCTATCTTAGACATCCAATAAGTGAAAAGAAAACAATGTGCTGGGTGGTATTACACAAACATTCCTGGAATGTGCTAAAGATAGCCACTTTTTGCAATATTCTGCAGTATGTAATTTTGCAGTGAAAAGTTAAGTATGATAAGTTTCCCGTTTGCACACCTGACAAGCCCAACATCAATACAACAATAAAACAAATAGCTGAGGAGATCATTAAATGTACCTTCTGTAAACAACAAGATTTTATATCTTATTCCAAAAATAACATAAAAACTGACAACTGCTTTGAATAATAATGAACACAAAATTTATTGACTGAAATACTTTAAATAAAAGTGTTTCTTTTGTGCCATGTTTGGATTGATATAAATGAGAGGTGTTTTGTGACATACCAATGCGGAAGTCGACGTAACCTTCCCCTCCAGATAGTACGAGCTTGGTGTTACTGTGAGGAGCAGGCACAGCCTCGTGTTTGGTTTTCATCACCTGGCTACTGTCATCATCACTAGCAGCACTCATTCCCTTCCTAGGAAAACCTTCAAACACAAAACACAAAAACACATAAACTCTAGTTAAAGTAACAAAAGTCAACTATCTGTAAATATGTTCTATAAAAAAATCCACTGCTCCCACATAAGTCATGCTTTTGTTATTAGTATTTGTAAAAAATATATAACAAATCATCACTAAATATGATCTCTGATTACATAAACTGCCTTAGGAAACATGAAAGTTTACTTATTTGTAAATAAGGTTTATAACAAATGCAGTCCTATAACAGGTTATTCTTTTGTTATTACTAGCAATGGGTCCTTGATATTTGTAAGAATATATAATAAAATCATCACTAAATACATGTAGGACCTCTAAATACACAAACTGGTGTGAAAATATAAATATTATTTGTAAATAAGATCATTAAGCAATTAACTCCCACATTTCAGGTGACATTGACTCCCACAATTCAAGTGACTACTTTTTATTAGCAGCAAAGTGTCTGTGTGACTAAATTTGACCTCTAATTACAATTAACTAAATAAATTTTGTTTATGATTAAATCAAAATCATGACACATAGAACTATTTTAAATCAATGATATCATTTTAGCTAGGGTAATCCCAGTCTCTAGCAGTAATAAAAATAACAATGACAATAATAATAATAATAATAACAATAACAAAACAATAAAAATTCAAATACTTAATAGTAATACTATTTTACAACATACTAAATACATCTAATATAAACAAGTGAAATATCCTCAAACAAACATAACTTTGATATGAAATGATATGTAACAGTATAAATATATAAAATACAACAATTCTATAATGAACAACTATAATGCAGTAAGTTTGGAAGATGGATGTCCAAACATAACTTAAAAAATTTTAATATTAGAGAGGTGTGTCCAAAGTTAGTTACAACCAAATTAAAAGATAAAAAAAATTCAAATTAGTGGTGTCCTGACATTGGTCCCTGGCTGAGCTAATGAATAGCAATTGTAACAGGTTTAATACATAATAGTGCATGTATATGTATATACATGTATATTTATTTATTCACAATATATTCATATTATTACCCACTACATATTACATAATTTTTTTTTACCCATTATGTTATTTTCAAATTACAATAGCAATTTTATGGATTTTGTAAATATTACATCCTTTAATAGTATGTGAGTAATAATTAAAATACTAAACGTGTTCCCATATGATACCATTTATATTACAACAATATAAATGGTACCAGACACAAAGTTATTTAGTAACCTATGTTATTATGCAAATATGAGATTGAAATATTACCTATTTATAAGATTTTGTTCATGATATCAATAAAACAAAGTATAATTCCTCACTGAAATTTAAGCAACAAGTGTTTATCATAATCACAGTTGTATCTCTACACATGATAGAGTTGAAGGTAGGGTCTGTAATGAACTTCTGTATTAATTTATTTACTTAATTAATTTATTACATTTTGTCTGTCTTAAATTTAAACACAATAAGAATAACAAATAAACAACTTGCTAGAAGTTATTTTGGTTTACAACTGATGCTAAGATTAAAAACTTATACTTCAAATGAGATTCGAACCCAGAATCTATCATTAGAGCTTGGTAAGATTAAAAGCAAGGTTCCAAACAAGGTGATGGAATGTTGATCAGTCATATGCAAGGTACAACTACAAGAATGGGCTGTGAGGTGCTCATAGACCGGCTTCAGAATGAGCTAAGTGCCACCCGGAGCCGTCATTATGTAATAAAAGTTTGGTAATCAGGGATCTGGTGCTGCTTTGCAACATTTTAAAACATAAAACTGGCAATTGTTATTATATGCAAGTTAGAACATATTTTTAAATACAATCATATTGTTTTATATTCCATTCTTTTCATGTGTAATCTTTTAATAAATCTAAAATCATGACTTTAGTGACAGACATAGCCATTGGTATATCCCTACTCCCCCACCCCCACCACAAA
>JAULBS010151467.1:0-12111 GCA_032355785.1 Symmetromphalus regularis
CTTGAAACTCCTAAAAATATGCATTTTAAACGTACAGCATCAAACTGATTACACACAAAAACAACTGATTTTGTGGCGGACAAAATGACCACTAATATTAAATTTTGTACTGGACAACGTTCGTGACCAAGCACTTATTTCCAGGCTTGAACTTTAATAACTCAAAACCTCAATATCTCAGTTATTTTGCAGTCCCATTCTATTATTTTAATGAGAAATAGCACTGGTATTCATCCATTACAATTATGTCACTTCTGAGGTCAATATTTGAATTTTGAAAATTCAAACTCCCTCAAACTTGAACTATTTCACAACCACTCCATTTTCATGTTACAGAAGTTTGATTGTATATTAAATGAAATATTTTATTTAGAAGAAAAATAACTTTAGTCACCACATAACTGATCCTTTTCAAGTAACGGCATTGAATTTTTCATATGTGCACTTTTCCGCAGACAGGCACCGCATATAACCTTCGATATACCAGTTGAGAAACGCTGGGTGAATTAGGAAACAACCCAAATGATTTATTTCATGTGCATTCAAAAGACAAGACTCACCAACTGATTTTTACCACCAAAAGAAAACTTCTTTTTTGAGATAATTTTACAAGCAAACTTTTCACAGGATCCTTTAGCAAATGCTAACCGAACTTCACCACATGCTCCCCTGAAAAATAATTCAGTCAACTGAAGTATGGAATGCATTAACAACACAGAGTTTGTATATAGCCCAGGAAATAAGTGCCCAGTCATGGACACTGTCTGGCACAAATATGCTGTTTTAGAAAACTGAGAGTCATAAAGTTAATTCTGTCAATAATTTTGTGTTTTAATAGTTAATGAAAATTAACATTTCTATATAAAATTAATTCGATGCAGTTTGTGTATTTTACGAAAACTGGGCTAAATTAAATAATAATGACTTGCAGTTGATACAAGATATTTCAACCGATACAGGGGAAAATATCATTTCTAGGCCTTATGTACTATGCTCTGCACTATAAATATAGCAACACAAATCTGGATGAGTGCTAGAAAAACTAATGAGAAAAAGAAAAGTTTATTCCAGGATATAAATTTACATAGTTGGCAAACATTTAGATGCATTTTAGGGTGTGCATGAATTTTGTGTTTTGTAGGATTATTATAGAAGAATAAAAGAAAATGTATGGTCCCAGTAGGAAAGTTTATGCGGATGGCCTGGGGTCCATACAAGACCTAGGGGAACATTGCAAAAAAAAAAATTAAATTTAGATTATATGGTTAGTGATCCTCACAAAACAGTTATATGCATGGAGTCTCTGACATGTGACTGCAGTTTGGGACTGCACAATTTGGAAAAAATCAAATGACTTTGAATGTGGAACTGCTCAAATTTCAGTTTGGGACTCTCTCCAAACGCTTCTATGAAGAACACTGACATAGAAATGAATAAAGTTAAAAAGATAAATGTTTACTCTAAAAAAAGAAAGTTTGAGGTACATGAAATTCCTACCTGCCTAAAGTCTTTGTGAGAGTGTAGCTGTTTGTCAACTCTTTAGGTAGATCAGCATCTTCATTAGCATTTAAATCCATGAATACATAGGCTGTAAACCAGATAGAAAATCAGGAAAAAATTTGTTCATTATCATGTTGAAAATTTTGATGCAAATGTTAGATTTCTACACAGTTGTAATATACAAAAAAGCAATTGCTACTAATCAATATATAAAAATAAAATCTCTGAAAATTATTTATCATTCTTTATTCTTATCTAGCAATTCAGCATATAACTTTGTCATATATTATATGAAAAATAATAGGAAACATCAATTTAAACTGTTATTGTTAGACTCAATCCCAATTTGTAATGGTTTTTATGAATTTTGTTTAATGACACCACTAGAAGTAGAACAAATTGATTTATTAATCATCGGCTATTGGATGTCTAACAGTTGGTAATTTTGTTATGTAGTATTAACTGTGACCAGCCTCTTACAGGCTGATTTGTAATGCATTCTGAGTAACTAAATAATTTAGTAGTCAATCATGTCTGTTTACAATCATAAGTCTCAGTCAGCATAGATACAAACAAAGCAGAGGTTTCCCCCAGAGCCATAAGGATCCCTTAGCTTGCTAGGTAAGCACCTTAATGTCTGGTAAGCACCTTTACTGTAGGATCATATCAGCTTAATTTGCAGCATGTGAAAAAGGTATTCACACCTCTAATTGGTAAAACATTAAGTGTGACTGATCTCAACACACCTTTCCGATAATTATACCAGAGTGTGACCGCGAATATTTATCTATAGATACTAATTCTCATGACGAGATTCACATCCAAAAATAAAATTAAAAAACCTAAACATTATGTGCTATATTCCCTCCCAGTATCTTATTTCTTCTGCAGCTAATGATGTACATGTATATATATTAGTGATTTTGTGTGGAATAGAAACTTTTTTAGTTACTAGCCCTACAGGGTAGTGGAAATATTTCTTAATTTGTACACATGGCAAACACTCATTAATAACTGTCAACATATTTATTTTAAAATGCACTCTATTCAAGTAAATCAGAATTAGGGTATCTATAAGCTGTGAAAGGATCGATGTGTTGCATAACTTACTGAATAAACATACCTTTGTTTTTCTTTAATGCCAAAGCAATTTCATCATTATTCCCCAAAACTTGTCGATTTCCCTTACCTGAAATTATTTTTAAAATTATTACAAATACAGTACTTCTAACATAATAATATGTTACCCATGTTATCTGTAATATTTAACTGTAATGGGTTATATACATGTGTATATGAAACTAAAAATTAGTAACAATTCTATTTAGTCACATTACCTGTCAGCCGTGAGTCTTCTATTTCTAACCTAATGCTGAGGCCATAATGAACAGTTTATTAAGAATTTAACACAGAAAGGGACATAATTTTCTTTAAAAATTGATAAAACATGGTACACTCAAATAGAATTATTTTCAGATAACAATAATCATTCACAGTATTATATACATATAATAATATAAATAAATAAAGCATTTATAACAATTAAATGTCTTGACATGTTTAAATGACTGTGGGAAATGACAATATTACATACACACACATACACAGATATATAATATTATATTAATACTCACCCACTTTCTCTCCATTGATGAATGTCCCATTACTACTAAGATCTTCTAAAAACACATGAATCCCAGTGCTTGTTTTCTTCTACAAAACATAAAAAATAGTTTTCAAGTCACCATCGTATACACAGGGTATCAATTTAACATACATACATACATACATGTAGGAGAACTGCTTATGATGCTAATGGCCTCATTTTAAAGATATACAAGATATCCAATAATTTAACACATTTTTCAAATTTTGTAATAAAAATACACAATTACAATCACACACTTAAATGATTAAAATATTTGTTCTGACATCAGAATTTTCATTAATTTTTTTTCGTATTTATGCCTCTATTCAGACTGAAGATTGTATTAATACTATAATAGCCATTTTGGAATCTGACAATAACATCATGCTAAATATGTATGACATGTCCAAAGCATTAGAGAAATAGGCAAAGTAGTTGCCATTGCCAAGGGCGAAAGTCTGTTGCTGAAAGTGTGGGGGACGGATCATTCTGCTGTCTCCCCATCTTCCCCCAGGTTTGACCCCATTATAGTCCCCTTGTGAACTTTGTTATATATTTGCTTAAGTGTTACAACAAAGAGAAATACTCGTAAAGATTATTATTTAGGCATTTTAATTTCAGTTTCTCGAAGATAAAAGTGGGGGGATAATTACATAAGCATCCCCCATATCCAAAAAGTGGAGGAGGATGTATCTCCCCCTGGGAATTACCCTCATGGCCATTGCTTCAAAAAGACATCTGATTTAGTACATAAGATTCATTGTTAAAAACTTGTTACACAGAAAAGATGGGCATGGCTTTTGTGATACATGTATTTCTAAACATATAACACTAAAAGTAACTCTAAAATGACCATGTCTTTAAAATTAACCTATGGTGAAACCGTCTTGTCACACATTCATCTTAACATGTACACTTGTCATATTGCAGTTATTAGTTAACTGGAAGCTATTTATAGGACTAATCACTTTCAAAAGAGTTGTCAAGTTGAAGTAGTAATCTCAAACTGCTAAATGCCCACCCTAATTAGTCTGAAGTGCACTTTGCTGTAGGCCTGAAAACACTGTTGTTTTTTGCCAGCATTGAAACATATATCACAGTTCTCTCCTCTGCCAAATGAGTATTCATCTTTAACCAAGTCTGAAACGAAAATATCACCATTTTAAAATGTACAATGCCCCCCTTGCCACCCCTAACCCCGCCATCACACAATTCCATCCAGTACCTTATATATATTCTTAGTGCTTTCGGTGCAGTTGCCCCAACCACCCCTCCCATTCTCCAGGGGTCTCCCTGCCCATAGTCAAATTAGACAACTGCTAATTTTTCTTGAGAATGGCTAAACATTTTATCATTTGGCTAACAAAATCTTGTTTAAAATACCCTTTTTATTAATGTTTTAAAGAAAATACCCCAAATATCTGAAAATTGGCTCGAACAAAATTATTTCCAGGGTGTGCCCTGCCTCCCCCAATATTAAAGCCTGGCTAATCCAATCAAATTATTAAGTGTTGTGCCAAGAGTTTATAAAATGTGTATCATATTTGTAGAATTTGATCAGGTCTAACTAAAAATATTCAATCTCGGAGTCCTGATGACATATTAATTTTCATCCCTAAATTAGGCACTTAATGACATTTTACCAACCCCAAAAAGGCCTCTTACACAATAATTATGTTGTGACAATCAAATATGGAGGAAGAAGAATCAAAAAGTGAAGAAACTGAAGCGATTTCATAATTTTAAAAATTAATAATCCATCATATTTTCCAAATTCATCTACAACCGGTAACTGGAATACCACGGTGACATGACATGTCAAATTACTATACTCAGGTCAAATAAAAAAGCGTGTTTCATCTTGAGGTGAATATCGTTAGCTCACCAACAGCAATAAAGCTGGATCCAAGCGGGAAAAGTCTTCCCCACGCATCTACATGTCCGACGTCGTCTTCCTCGCTGTAGTCGCCGTCGAGTAAGTCCTGGGTAGGCAGGGTCTCCATGCTGGACTGGCCCAAACTGAAACTCCTTTGAGCCAAAGATCCGGAAATGTCAACTACATACTTCAAAGAAAAACGTTCGGAAGTCGGTTGCGCGCCACTCATTACTAGCCGTACTGTAAGATCCGTCTTTTAGGTGCCACCCTCAATTTCCATGTTTGTGTTTTTATAAAATCCAATATTAATTAAATCGATACATAAGAGTTATTACAAAGAATCGACTTTTGCAGTGTTTGTTAAAGCCAAAGAGAACCCGTAATTATTTGAAGGGACTGGGGAAAAAAAGGAAGAGAGAATTGAAAATCCAAACTACGTTTGTAACAAATGTTTTGTCAGAAAACTACTTTTATAACATTTTAGGTAAAGAACTATCTACCTGTATGGCTCAAACTTCATTGGATTTTTCCAGTAATATCAGTAGCGGATACAGGGGCGTCCAGACCATCCTTTATTCGATATTTATTTAAATTAAAAAAAAATTTTTTTTACCCTTTTCCGAGTAGAAGGACGTGAAAATTAACCATTTTCCCCCTATTTCTATTCACTCATCACTTTTGAACCCCCCCCCCCTTTTTCTCAGAAATTCACATTTGGATCCGGTCTTTTAGAAATCCTGCATCTGCGCCTGAATATGGATTACGGTGTAGCTGCTCCACACATTGAAGAGAACACAACTTCCCTTAGATACCACGTAGGCTACCTTGAAAACAAGATAAAAACTTAATTCAAATAGAAAATTTCTAAAGATCTAATGTATAATTAGATAATAACAGTAATATCTTTAAAAGGACACCTATTATACAGAATAAAAATTACAACATAAAATATATTTCGCGTCACGTCAAATTGCACCATTGTTATAAACGGATTGGAAAATTAAACGAGGTCATATTATTATGAAAATGTTGAAGAAAATATTTATAATATTGAATGTTTTTAATTTTAACTCATTTCAATCGCCATTTTTTTTTCTGTAGCAATTAAATAGTATAAAAAAAGTTATGAAGAAAATTGTATATAATTGTGTACATGTTAGGCAGGCCTATAAAAGGTTTAAAAGCCAGTTGTTCGTTTGACACTTGTTTTTCAGTTTAACACACTAGTTTCAGTATGTCACTTCTCGTGACTCGAAGTAAGCTTATAATATAAGAATTGTTCATTCCTGAATACATAGAATATTTTGTACAGTATTTTAAAACAATAAAACAGTAATTGAAACCAAACTTAAGGAATATGGGAAATGGGGAGTAAGGGGTGGGTGTGATAGCATGCATAACGGGGACATTTTAAAAACATTTTTTTTTAAAACACGATTTCTTGCCTTCTGAATAGCAAAATTATTATCATTATTATTAATTATTATTTTAAACAGTGATTTTCAACTATTTCATGGATTATTTTGGAGAGTATTATAACCTGAAAATATGTTTTATTTTGATGTCCTGAAAAACATTTTCTTCTTCAGCATTTGTTAAAATTATTAATCGACATAAAATGTCTTACCCGAAAATGCGAATTGTTTGTAACATATTATTTTTTAATTTCCATGACTAAAACGTAATATCCTGGCATCTAGAGCTTTTTTTGTTTTTTGTTTTGTTTTGTTTAACGACACATCTTGAGCATATTGATTTATAAATCATACTATTCATAGGCTGATGGATGTCAAATATTTGTTTATTTTGACACGTAGTCAAGTGTGAGGCAGCTTCCAACCATTGTCATCAGCTTGAGAGTACGACGTTCTGCCGCTGGACCACCGAGAATACCAACAACAGTTAAACAGTATTATATATGCCACAAAAGTGTGTATGGGCATGATGTTGAACAAAACAGTGAGAGAGCACCGACTATTGAGTGACATCGACGAAAATTTAACTTTATTTAGTGTACCCTCAAATATTGGTGAACAATTGGTAGTAAATCCCAAATTCTTAACTGATACCAGTTTGTAGTTTATTTCATGTTCAGCACATCATAATAATAATAAATAAATAATACAATAACAATAATAATAAATAATTAAATACTAAATGAAAAGAAATAAAATATATAAATAAATAACATCATGATACAGTTATGGTGATGAAGTACGTGGAGCATATTTTGGTCCTTGGATTAATTGTAATGAAACAGACATTAAGGGTATGTGGAGTTTGAGTGAGGAAGTGTTTGAAGGGATTAATTGTAATGAAACAGACATTAAGGCTATGTGGAGTTTGAGTGAGGAAGTGTTTGAAGGGATTAATTGTAATGAAACAGACATTAAGGCTGTGTGGAGTTTGAGTGAGGAAGTGTTTGAAGGGATTACTTGTAATGAAACAGACATTAAGGCTATGTGGAGTTTGAGTGAGGAAGTGTTTGAAGGGATGAGAACGATTTATAATGGAGTGAGACTTAATTCGAGAGGTTGATAATTGGATTGAAAATGTATCCCCATCATTGGACCAAACCGTGGTTCACGGCTGATTAACAAAGGTGGAAATATGTTCTGTACTGTCTGAGGAAAAGTGGATATAAAATTAATCTTGTTGTTAACTGAAAAGAGTATCCTTTGTGGTTGTAGCGGGTTTCTTCTATAGACCAGAAGTCGAAAATGTATACCCTGTGTTTGACACCTAATAGCTGTCCATTAACAATGTGTTAAACAAACATACCTTCCATTTTCATTAACTGAGAGAACACTTTATTTGCTTAGGGACATTAGCCCACATCGATTATAGCCTGTGGTTACTAATAGCAATTTCAAAAACATGATTCCTTTTTTTATTAGCGTGTGCACCACAGGTCTGTCAACTGGAACGCTTGTCCACGCCAACGAAAGAATATAGAACGACTAGCAGCTTTTGACCCTCTGGACATTCGAATCCGCGTGTCGCAAGCGCTGGTTCAAAGTTCAGATTATCATCTCACTCAGCTAAGTTCGATGCAATATCCCGTGGCCTGTGCTAAAAATAGCGGCAGCCAATAGCACGACATTACATTATCGCCATTATTTCTCAGAGCTTGAGTACACTGCGATATTTAGCGCTAGCCTAGTTTTGCGTTTTATCTAACCACCTGGTTTCGGGGACGGAGAGCTTACATATAATGTGAAGTATTTAAGATGTTACCACGGGTGTATACGGCAGAGACTGTAAAAGTGTATTTGAAAAGGATAAAAGAAGCACAGACGAATGAACTAAACTTGAATAGCACACTTGACCAAGATACGATAGCGCTAATATCAACACACAGTAATGCGCTTTGCTGTTCTACCGAGCTAATTCTTTTCCCCTTGTTGACTGCGGTAGCTGGCTGTATGGGCGCAGACGCTACAATCGTTGTAGACAAAGCTAAAGGATGGATCGAGAAACCGGTCTTGTGGATTTGCGTCGCAGGCAGACGTGGAGACAAGAAGTCGCTCGCGCTAGCAAGAATTAAACAATCAGTAGAAGGGTTAGAGAAAGAAATGTGTGCACTCCACAAAGCAAAAAATATAAATATTGTTTGTGATAAAGAAACTGACTCTCTCCCACACTTGTTGATTGACGAGGACAATATATCCATGATGGGGGAAACTTTGACGAATCTTCAAACGAAGGAACACAAAATTAGCTTAATTGGAATGTTTGATAATTTTGGGACATTTCTTAGAGGGATAGATGATCAGAACAAGTCTCCGTTTATTAACCCTCAAAACTTGTTGAAATTATACAGCCCAAGTGATGTCGAAAGTATACAATCTTTCCATAATTCAATCCATTTGAATTTCGTTGGAGTGATAGCAGCAATAGATCTGGTAAGTTTGCTAGATGTCTTCGATGCAGACGGTCTTAGCGATCGTCTGCTAGTCACGTGTCCGAAAGATCCGGGTATAATTCAGTTGGCGACTGGCGACAAGGAGGGCAACACCGATCCAACAGGAACCAAGCCAACTCTCCAGATGATCTTGTCAAGTTTAAAGAATTACCACCAAGTCCAGAAGGTCGTATACACTTTCCGTGAAGATGGCAGAAAACAATTTAATAGGTAGGCTAATAAATACAGTTCATTTATTATTATTAACTATTTAGGTCTAGATTTAGGCCTACCATGCTTCTTTTCTAAGCAAAAACTAAGTTTCCTTAAAAACGTCTGAACTATCACTTACAAAAACAGGTTTGTGCAAAATACAACGTCGTGACATGGACATGCATCTTGCATCCCACGATTTTCAATTTATTCACGTGATGCTATAATCATCTCATCTTCGTTATTTGGCTGTTAGTAAATCTTTAGTATGCTTAAATTTAATGTAGTTAACGTTATCAAAATAAAATGATTATTATTATTATTTTCTTTTAAGTTTTTAACTCGTCTATTTACGCTCAAGAAGTCGACGTTAGATACATTTTGGGACATGGTATGCTTATTGTCAGCCTATTTTAAATGACAAATCCCAAACATAACTTCTTTTTTAAAAAAATTATTATTTTTTTTTCAAGAACTATTGAATACCAGTAGTCATGTATTCGCCTATAAATTATTTAATTGAAAATTTCATATTGGACAGTATGGGATGGTGTAGAGCAGAACGATTAAATAAAATTAAAGTAGGGTTGAAAATGAGTTGATATATAAAAGTAATGGAATACAATTTTAAAAGGTTCCAATCCCTTGCCCACCACTTGGTAACATACAGTAGGTTCAAACTCCAACATTCTATATATAGCACAATTTTAAAAATGCATTTAATCTTTTTAGTTGTCTTGCGGAATTGGAGTTGTGGCAACAGAATTACGTCAATGATGAACGTCGACGAGGAACGATTGCCAAGGCACCAGGACAGCTAGCACGTCTTTGTGCCGTTCTTACTGCGCTGAATAACGCTTTAGAGATGTCGTCGAGTGGAGGAACGTCACAAGTGTTGCCATCTTCTCTCATGACAGGCGACGTGGTCAAATCTGCACATCAAATTCTTATGTACCTTGTTCACCAAAAAATGGCCTTAATGCCCAATTCTGAGTGTCTGGATGAGGAGTGGGAAGACTTCAGAGTTGAAGTAAATGATGATTCGTTTGTAGATTCGCATAGGCAGTTCGATATGTCAGCAATGAGACAACGTGCAGCAGAAGACAGAATTCCCAATAGCAATACACCAAACATACATTCGGTTGCTTCCACAAGACAACACGTAGAAAGA
The DNA here is from genome assembly GCA_032355785.1 of Symmetromphalus regularis. NCBI lineage: Eukaryota > Metazoa > Mollusca > Gastropoda > Neomphalida > Neomphalidae > Symmetromphalus > Symmetromphalus regularis. The sequence goes on from JAULBS010151467.1 coordinate 10,313, forward strand.
AATCAGATGACAGTTAATGGAAGAAGTGTCGAGGCTTCCAATCAAATCACTAGAGCCAGAGTTATTAATAATGTGGAGTCGAATTCGTATGAATCAGATGGAATGTCGACAGTGTATTATAGGTCACCTCTAGCCAAGAGGCATCATGTCCAAATACATAGCGAAAGGGTGGTTTCAAAAAAGCAGTGTCAGGAAAACATGCATTCCATTGAAATCGATGTACAGCTTCCATTAGAAAAGAAACCTGAAGCGGCCTGCAGCCAGAATTCTTCTGGGGAGGTGATGATCCTCACAGAAAACAATGAAATAGCATCAGTGCCTGATACAAGAAGAAAACGGAGAAGTGCTCTTAACGACCGAAACATCACGATGAACAATATTACTGAAATAGATGAAAAGACACCATCTCCACAAAGCGATAATCGCTCGGTATATGAGGACCTGTCTGTTGGTTCCACCACTCACAATCAAAACGATGTACTACAGGTTTCTCAGAATGAAACCAGTCTCCAAAGCTACGCACAGTTCCCTGATAGTGGCATAGATCGTAGTGTGTTACTGCACGGCAGTTTCCAGATTAAAACTCCAGCCAAAGATATTTCAGAACTGTCAGATGATGATCTTGTAGATTATTGCGCTCGGAAAATGAGGAAGCTTTTACTGTTGCCAGGAATGGTGGTTGGCGCTGCGACCATCTGTCAAAAACGATTGTTTCCACCAGTTCCTAAGGAAATGAGAGTAGAACACCCTAGGACGACACACCCTGTTTGGGCAGCCATCGAATATCTCAAAAGAATGGTTAGACTTGATTTGGGCGAGTTGGTACACCCTGTTTACCGGTTCCAATCCATCTACTTTCGCAAGATCAGACTCGAGTACATGACCCCAAGGGCTAAAACATATTTGAAGAAACTGTTCGTTACTGACGAGGAATATGAACAGTCGTATCCGAAATTTGATGACAACTACTGTTCTTCCTTCGTACCGGTCGAAGACATCAGCACTATTAGCAAGGTGCCAGGCAAATCTGTTGCCTATTCATATAACGACCAGAATACAATGCATGGTATTAATGGATGCAAAATTGAAAGTGGTCCTTTTGAATAAAATATAATGTATTCTTGAACGATATATGTGTGTTTATGTCAATGCAAGGACGTCTTTATACATGAGTCGAATATGCAAGGCCTCATTGATTGATTTCATTTGCTGGAATTGAAGGATTATGCAATATGTATATCATACTTATAGGCGGAAGTGTTCATTTACGTTTATCACAATCTGTTACATTTTTTCTTTGAATCATTTGAGATTTCTCACTATAGGAATTGACAAACATAGTGTCAGTCTGCATTATTGAACATATATAAAGTTAATATGTACTGAAATAATATTATACACTACATGCTAGTTGCATTAGCAAAGCTATATTAAATAAGGTACACATGTACTATGTATGCATGTTATAGCCAATCTTTCAAATCGGTGATTTGGGTAAATATCTAGTCATTTGGTCAAATAGATCATCCATTGCTAGACACATACCTTTATAAATAAAGTCATACATTGAACGTATGGCAGTTAAATTCATTAATATAAATCAAACATGGTTTAATTACTAAATGTATTTTAATGCGTGATTAGATGCATTCATTAACAATTTTGGTAAAATAATAACTTTGAAATCAGTTGTCATATTATCATTGTGGTAAGTGATTTGAAATACAGTAAAACTCGCGTATAACGTACCAGTAGGGACCAGCGTTTTTGGTCCGTTATATACGAAATCCGTATTACGC
>JAULBS010151478.1:0-12111 GCA_032355785.1 Symmetromphalus regularis
TAACATGCTTACATCATATAGCATCTAGATATGTGTATCCTACTGCGGTCAGCAGAGCAAAGTGTATAACATGCTTACATCATATAGCATCTAGATATGTCTTGTTGTTTGTGATATATAGCATTATTATAATCCAGTCTGCATGGCATACAAGTCATGAAATGGAGGTTGATGTTCTTGGATTTTTGGTTATTTTATATCAAGTGCATGCAAAGAGCGAATCCTGTGCAGATCAAATGAAATTTTATATCTTCCACATAAAAAAGAAAATTATAATTATGAAGCCTACCATTATTCAAACATAAATTTATCATGTAATCAAATGAAAGGTTAGAAAAATGTTTCAGTAAAGACTGGTGTCAAAACCATCAGTTATTTTACCAGATGTAAATAAAAAGTGGTGAATAAAGAGAAAAATGAAATCACATAGACTGATGGATGTTGGCTTTTCTGACACATGATTCATTGTTTTTGGAGGTATTCAAGTGTTATAACAATTGAAGTTTCTTCACAAACTCACTGGGCCAGTTTCATATGTCTAGATTATCAACAGGTTATGGAAACCTAGGGATTAAACCAGAGTTAAACCATGGGTTATATGTGTCGTGCATTTTACATGTCAACATTAGGATAATCCCAGGTTAACACCAGGCTACAGTATGGCTTGTATAAACCTGCTGTGGAGTGGTTATATTTTTGGGGGTTTTCTCTTGGTTTCATAAACCAGTGATAAACCCTACATTTTCATATAACCTATTAAGAAACCCAGACATATGAAAATCACTCACAAAGTCCAGAATTTGGTATACGAATATAAACAAACTGCATATTTTTTGCAGTTAACTTGATGGTACAGCATTTGGGATGAAAAGTTTGGTTGCATGTTGGCATTATTACAGTGAAATACTGCCTAATTGCTTGTTTGTTTCATTTACACAAGCCTGTATGATTGTTGTTGTTAATTCTTTATTTATTTGAGGATACAACACTTCGATAAACTATTATTTCTTGTACCTACATGTATTTTCAAACCTAATGCATTTAGAATTTTTTCTAGCTTGCTTTATACCATTGTTGGTTTTCATTCTTATATTACACATATCATAGAGCGACTAGCTTTGGTGGGCGTAAGGAATAAATGCAGCTATTTGTAAAAAGCTACTTCAGTTATATCTATCTTTTAATTAGAATTTCTGTTCCTTACATGTGAACTAAACTCACTTTTCAACAATCACTTTATTAGTCAGAACTTAAGTTTCATAAAACTTCACTCAAATATGATAACTTCACATGCTATTTGCATGACACGGTAATCTGTAATGACATCATTTACTTTTTGTTTGCAATTTTTTTTATGACATATTCACCTTTAACATTAACTTCCTGTGCAGTTAGTATGACGTTAATATCTCCGTAATCAAAAAGTAAAATCTGACAGTTTTAAAATAATAAAAACAAATTTTCACATTATAAAAATGGTTTAATTAATCTTTACGTTAGGACAGTCAGTCATTCACAAATACATTACAGTGAGTTAGATTTCTGCTTGATAGACAACATACAAGAAACACGCAGTACTGTAAACAACATTTTGTGTCCTCACGATATTCATAAAATGCGTAGATTTGATATCAGACACAGATGTGTTACAATTATTCTTACTATAACAAACATATTAATATTTCATTAATGCTACAAAATAAAATTAAAATAAATCAATATACTTCCCTAATATTTGTTTTGTTAGTCACAAAAGAAGATGATTTACAGCAATGTCACTTATTCACTACTTTATAAGTCATTACATTTGAAGAGATCATTGAAATGGTGGATTATTCCAGAGATAACAAATGCTAGCCCTCACACCTCCTAACCCCCTCCAGGCGAGTAGAGGTCAATAGACGAGTAAAATGTAACCGACACTAGTCCTTCACAAAAACACATTTAACATTCTAATTTCATTTATTAATGTGCATTGTACAATCAGAGAGCCTGTGAAGCTGTCGGTAGTTGGATCGATGCTTCTCAAAGGACCCATTTGCAGTTTGGGCCATTTTCCGTTCCAACCAGTGGTCCCAAATAGGTTTATCAAAGGCTGTGGTATGTGCTGTCCTGTCTGTGGGACAGTGCATATAAAAGATCCCTTGCTGCTTATCGGAAAGAGTCATTAAATAAAACTTTTTCAATCGGATTTGTATTACCAAAATTATATGTTCTTTGAACAGCTTGAGGGTTATATGTATCTGTTACTCACATGGAACCAACAAACAAAGGGGGACTTGTATTTTTGTGGGAACTAGTAACATTTCTAGACTGCTAGACCTAGTTTTTTTCACAAACGTAACAACTGCACCAACAACATTGTATCATACCATGATTATTAGAACACTTTATTTTAGAAACCAATATGCAATGTTTGTGCAATTATTTTTTATATACAATAAAATTATTTCATTCTGTTATCTTATAATTGTGTTAAGATCTCCCAAAACTGATGCCAAAATTAACTCTTCAGTTTTTTGACACCTTAAATTTTGGCTCTTTTTACAACCACAAAAAGTAACTTTCTATGACCTATAAAGCAAATATACGAAGTAAATGATAAAAGTCTTACACTGACAGATAGCGAGGTGACTTCTAAGAAATGGTGCAGAAGAACTTAATAAATGACATAAAGAAATGAAGATAATCTGCCAGACTTGTAAAGTCTGATTCATATTTCAATGTGAATCTCAGTCAGTCTTCTGGGTGTGAAATATAAACTGAGATGCACTACATTTAAAAGATACATCTGTATTTGTCAACGTTTGTGCATGTTCAGCCTATACTATAATAATATATTTTTTATATTAATCTTTTTCTAACTCAATGGCTTGATTAGTGATAAATGTTTTATTGAAAAAATGCTGAAGTCTACAGAGCAGCATATAAAATAGATTAATGTTTTTCAGGAATAAGAATGGTGCAATAAAATGTTTAATACATACATGGATTTAGGATTAATGAATATTACAAACACGGATTCTTTCTTTAAGATTGATGTGCGAGAAAGCTGCGTGATGCGGGTTGTGACGTAGGACTTGAACAATAACAAAGTTATATAACTGGTGTTTGTGCGTCAGTTGAAGGCCAATGGTCACGGTTGCGTAACTTTTTCAGACAACAGTTTTTAAAGTCAGTGATTACACATTTCTGGTTTAATTTGGATCATTTTCTTTTTTCAACACGAACTATAATACAAATATAATAACGTTTCCATTCATAAAAATGCAATTTCTCGCGAACAAAGATGTTATAACAATCAACTTATTTTGTGGAAAGAGCTGTTATTACAAGTTTAGCACTATGCTTGTTCTGATGTAACATCACGCAGTACAACTATATTCTTACAAAAAGAAGTTCCTTTCTTACTTTTGTACACAGAAAACATGTTTTTAAGTACAAAGAATTTTTATTAATAATTTTTTATATTTTTAACTAATATCTTGTAAATACATTAATCCATTTTATATTGAACATTGTACACTTCAGTATTCCTTTAAACTAAATCTAAATAATTAAAAGAATGGACATCATTTGCAACATGTGGGTGGACAACATCGTTTACTAGTTAAATAAAAAAAAAAATTCTCCAAAAAAATAAGTTGTTGAATGTCTCACTATTTATAGGTTACCTACTGTTATATAAAACTTATAAACAAATGTTGTACCGACACCACAAACAAGAAAATTACAGGCATGATTGTGCTTTGACACTTTTATATGTGTAAGCCAACCAGTTTATACAAACATAAGCAAAATGATCAATCTATTAGGTTCCATCTTCACGAAGATTATTGTCTAACAAACAGTAGAAAGAGCACTAGTGTAAGTTTTCAAAAACCTGCATTCTAGACTGTACATGTTGGTTTTAATCACACTCTTGTGTGGCCTATAATTTTGTTCTGGCAACACCGTTTCTCAGTGACAGATTCCGATACACAGTCTTGTAAATAAACACATTAGTCACAGCAATCTGTACAACATGCATGCGTCTGCACTTGTTCACCTCACTCCGTAGAATGTCTGTAGGGCGTCTAGAGAGGGATCGCGGCCTCGGAACCGACGAAACACTTCACTTGCAGATACACCACCTCCAAGTGACAGATATGTGTCACGGAAACTGAAACAAACAAAAATAAATCCATGATATTAAACAAATTGGTTACTGGTGTCAAATATAACCTTTGTTACACGTCAAAAAATGCAGTAGATAGTACGTAGGAAACAGAAAAAAAAAACATTAAACAATTTGGACAAAATTAAAAAACTGAATAAGATCTATCCCTGAATCAAAACAATTTTTTAAAAATATCATTCGACCTTTTATCTGTTTTAAGTACATAAAAGGTGTGTTCTTAGTATGAAGATTGACCAACCGTCTTCCTAAAACTTTTATCTTTTCCGTATTGTCAAACCCAACTTCTTCAAAAGTGGCAAACAGGTCAGCTGCAATCATCTGCAAAGAGAAACAATTGGAACAAAAAAATAGTTTGGTGGGTCTGCCGAAAGGGATCGATCTGACGGTCTATCACACCTCAGGCAGACCCTCAACCTTTAAGCTAGGTCCCACCCTTAGCCTTGTAATAAAAGTACAAACAAGAAAAAACTGACTAAACAATAAAATTAGATACAAACAAATTGTGATATCTGACATGTTTGGCAAACTTTGTGATATTTTTTTAATCATTCAAAGTTCCATTTAGAGTTTGTGTTCATATAATTATCATGTGGTTTATAATAAGTTTTAAAACTGAGTTTGAGAATTATGTTTGACAACTTGTGTTTACACAGTCACACAATTATCATGTGGTTTATAATAAGTTTTAAAACAGAGTATTACCTCAGACCACTTGTGTCCGTACAGTGATGCTTCCTGCATGTCACTGAAGATTTCCATTAAGGAGCAGGGGTGGTTGTCATCCTCATACAGTGGGATAGGCATGAACTCATTCCATGTCTGTCCCATCAGAGAGTTCCAGTGATTCTTACTACAATCGGAAACATTCGTATTAATTAACAAAACATTATATCGCACAAAATCTGTCACATCAAAACATTCACTAATTCTTACTACATTTACAAACATTTATTATTAATTAACAAAACATTACATCACACAAAATCTGTCACATCAAAACATTTAAATTTAAAAATACTTTATTATATTATACATATATATTTTTAAATAAGATAAAATAGAGATAAAAATGTTTAAACAATAACTTTTATAATTCTTAATGAACACGTGTAAATGGTTCCAACTGTAAACTTGTTGGTCTACCTTATGTGTATTTCCATGTCATAAGCACTGTAGTACAAATTCATCATCATGTCAAAGCCAGCCATATGCTTTTCAGCTGAAAGCAAAACAAGTACTCTTCGTAAACATCAAACATAATACACTGCAATCAGTGAATTAAACAAACAGGCAAAGTTCTGAGCATCATTTTATCATTTAATATTTTATAACACCTTAAGTGACCATCTATTAGAAGCCAAGCAGAAGGTTCCTAATTCAGTTCCTAATTCAGTTCCTAATTCAGTATGTTGCTTTTGTTACAGAGTTGGTATTATAAAATGTATTGGTCATTTGCTATACTATACTTCCACACTTCAAAATCTTTATAAACATCTTGTTATTATTACAGAGACTGTATTATCATTGATTTTATCTATACTATTATTTGTAGAAATAAAACTTCATAAACATACTCTAAATATTTAGTAAACATCTTGCTGACATTAAATACATGACCCCTGTCAAAACTGTTAACAACTGTTTCATTTGTGTCTAATTTTATGTCACCCATTTTTCATTCTCGTGAACTTATTTATAAGGAGTTAAATTTTATAAACGGTTATGCAAAATTCAATTAGTTACTTAAAGTTTTGTCTGCATAACCAAATATTCAATTCTGACATGCATGATAGAGAAATTTATTTTTGGTATCGATATTTGGTGTTTATTGCAGATTAAAACTGAATCAGGTATCGCATTCTTAATATAGAAGTTCTGGAGGATCATATATCCTAGGACATTCATTTCATCAGAACATATTCCCAGGAAGACTCTATATACTATGAGACTTACACTTCAAAAGGCTTTCCATCATGTCGACTGGTAGAGGTTTTCCAGTCTCGTAATGGCCACTGATCCTCTGGAGCACGTCTGGCACACACAGCCACAATCGCATGAATTTGGCACATACATGTATGGCATCCCACTCGACATTGTGCTGGCCCGCCAGCTCACTGTATGGAACCGTTGTCAACATTTGCTGTAGTCCATGACCAAACTGTCAAAGAAAAAACAGTCGCTGTTAAAAAATACCATATATCATGCAATTAATAAATTAATGCAAAAGATACAATGAATACAAATGAAATAATTAAATGACATATTTTAATTTGACCCAAATATCATACTTCTTTCAGACGTTACTACATTGTGGATATTTGTAATAATTTTTAAAATCCTGTTTGTTCTTATGTGTCCCAAAACAGTTTCAAAATTTTAATTATTACATGTCTGAAAATAGAAACAAGAATTCTTGACATCAAAACACAGCTATAAGAGACTGATGTCAAATCCAGTACAGATACAATCCAAAACGAGATTTGCTCTGACACCAAAATAGGCTACCATTATCCATTGCCTGAGAATGTGCCACTTTCTTGTAAACAAACAGATTAGACAAGACACAACCAGAGGGTGCAAATCCAAGCATCAAGCTATGGGGATCAAGTATTATCTCCCTCAAAGGCCGTGGTATGTGCTGTCCTGTCTGTGGGAATGTGCATATAAAAGATCTCTTGCTGCTTATTGAAAAGAGTAGCCAATGTGGTGGCAGCGGGTTTCCTCTGAAGACATGTCAAAATGATCATATGATTGACGTCCAATAGATGGTGATGAAATAAAATTAATGTGCTCTAGAGGCATCATTAAATAAAACAAAGTTTACTTTTTTAACTTCAAGTAGTATCTAAATCTCACTTTGTGACAAACATCAACTTAAACATATTAATGGGAACTCAATGGTGAAGAACGATTTGTTTTAAATATGCTCTAGAGGCATCATTAAATAAAACAAAGCTTACTTTTTTAACTTCAAGTAGTATCTAAATCTCATTTTGTGACAAACATCAACTTAAACATATTAGTGGGAACTGAATGGTGAAGAACGATTTGTTTTAAATATGCAATAATGAAAAATAAATAATGCATTAATAAAATAATTAAACTAGAAGCACTATGATTATCTTACCTGTAGAAAGAGTTTCTCTACTTCACTGAAATCCATTAAGACTGGTCCATTCTTTAAACGAGGGGGTGTAAGGTTCATAATAAGACATGAGTATGGTTTAGCACCAATCAGATCACTTCTCTCTGAAATAGTTTTAAATTTTAAAATATTAATAGCAGTTAAAATAATAGTTTTCTAAAACTGTTCCAGTTATTTTCTTTCTCAATCAAATTTTGACTGGATGGGATAATTAAAGCAAATAATTTTTAGAATAAAAAAAAGGGTTCTTAAAGATCAAATTCTGACTGAAGGCTCATCAGAATTGAAAATTTGCTTAAGTTATAAATGGGTTATACCAAAAAGGTTTTATGTAATCTATTTCATTTTGCATAACTCGTTTCCAAAATATGCAATTATGTTATTAGAAAATTGTTCCCTGCTTCAGAACCAAAAGGGTGTAAACTGGGGTAGACTAGTTGCTAGTGAAGAGAGCCAAAAGGGTGCGATTGCTTAACCCAAGATAAATGTGCGATAGCTTCGGAAACCTACATACACACTTTGTGCACAGGATGTAGCTCAGGTGCATTCAGTGATACCAGTAAGTGCCAAACCCGGACTTACACCCTTTTAGTTCGGAAACAGCGTATCAAATTATGTTCTAATTTTAGCATGGACAAAAAATAAGTTCCATAAACCTAGACCTGTGCAAGGAATTCATAAACAAAATGGATTATTTATATTACTTTGACATGCAAGTGAATGGTCATTTAAGTCTGCCCACAGCTGTTAAAATTGAAAGATAAATTACAACAGGTTATGTAAGACATAAAATTAGTTAAACCTGAAATAAGATTAAATTTTAGAAATCTAGTTGTGACTAAATACTGAAATATCCCAGACAAAATTATAATTTAAAAAAAAGTTTAAAAAACAATTACGTTTTTAACATCAAAATTTGAACTGGATATTGAAACCTGTTAAAATGAAATTGATGTTATTTACTGCCATTTGCTTATAACACAACCCCTAAAATTAACTGCGGCAATTGACAGTGCTGTGGAGTTTTTCATTCTCCATGGCACTATTTTTGCTGTGGCCTTTATTTTTTTACAAAGTTTTATTTTTTTCTTAGCACTCAAGAGTTGGAAATATATGAATGCTAAAATTGCCATGGACACTATTTCTCCACAGCATTTATTTTGCCGTGGGCATTTTCTTTTTAGCAAAATTTTATACTAACCCCTTCCCATTTCCATCCATGAACCATGGAACTTCTCATTAGGTCTTGAAAGTGCGTCAAAGAAAAATGAGCTGATGTAATCACCTGGAAACCAAAACCAAATCCAACATTACAAAGTGAACACAAGCATTGACAAATTTCATATCTTAGTACCAAACAACAATGTCGAATTTCTCATCTTTATGCCAAATTTACCATTCTGAGAATCACACTATATATTGTAGAATTTTACATCTTTACCAAACTAACCATTCTCATCATATGCATTTCAGAATTTCAAATCTTTATACCAAACTTACCATTCTCATCATATGCATTTCAGAATTTCAAATCTTTCTACCAAAATTACCATTCTCATCATATGCATTGTAGAATTTCAAATCTTTGTGCCAAACTTACCATTCTCATCATATGCATTGTAGAATTTCACATTTGTGTTAAACTTACCATTCTCATCATATGCATTTTAAAATTTCACATTTGTCATTTTGTGCTAAACTTACCATTCTCATCATATACATTGTAGAATTTCACATTTGTGCCAAACTTACCTTTCTCATCATATACCTTGTAGAATTTTAAATCTTTGTGCCAAATTTACCATTCCCATCACATACATTGTAGAATTTCACATTTGTGCTAAACTTGCCATTCTCATCATATGCATTGTAGAATTTCAAATCTTTGTGCCAAACTTACCATTCTCATCATATACATTGTAGAATTTCACATCTTTGTGCCAAACTTACCATTCTCATCATATACATTGTAGAATTTCACATTTGTGCTAAACTTGCCATTCTCATCATATGCTTTGTAGAATTTCAAATCTTTGTGCCAAACTTACCATTCTCATCATATACATTATAGAATTTCACATCTTTGTGCCAAGCATCAACATCTGATGAACAATCCTTAAATTAGAAAAATGTTTGATATATAAACATATTTTACCATAGATGTTTATGAAATCAGGTGTAATTCTTTTTCATTAAACATTTTTTCTTAAAATATATTGAAAAGGTAGCTGTAATAAAAGATCGGGGAAAATACAGTCAGATGACACATTTTGTTTGTTTTGTTTGTTTAACGCCCCCCCCCCCACCCCCACCCATATTGGCTATTGGAGGTAATTCTATGATTAAATCGGTGTACAAGGCTGATTTACAATAAGATAAACAATGCCTATATAACATAATAAATGTAACTATGGTAAAAAAAAAAATCAATATAACTAGGAATGAAAAATACATTTATTATAAAAATGTGTTACTTTAAAATAATTAATAAGTTGTGGATGGAATGGAAATGATTCCACCACTTTTATTACCAAATACATTGTCTCTAATGGGCTGTAGGTGAGGACACACCACCAAAATATGACACACCGTCAATCTATACTGACAGTACTCATACTGAGGTCCTTCTTCAAAATAAAGACAGATGACACAAGAAGGTTAATTATTCTTAAATTTTCACAATAGCCGATGTTTACTTTAGTGCTGGGGTAGGGTGTGGTGTGTGGGGTAATTAAATAAATAAGATAACCCTTAAATATGCCATCATTATATTTCAGGGGTTCCCAACCTTTTTCATTCTGCTTTCATATGTAAAATAGACCATACACAATATTAGTAAAATAATATTATATAACAACTTTCAAATACTTCAGTAGTCAGGGGTGTATCTGTGATTTTGGACATGCAGTAATAAAACTGAAAATCATTTTGACAAAAAGGAGGGATGGGTCAAGGCACATAAATGAAATATTTGAAATCTCAACCATATTCATTCACAAATATGACGTCACTTTAAATTCTGTTTTCATAACACCACATCTGTACACATATGATCTCACTTAATCATTGGTTATTTTTGCAATTGCCGATATCAGTCAAATTAGTTGAAATAAAATTTTGCAACAAGATGGCAAGGAAAAAAATGAACAGGTTTAAGATATTTTATAGATAATAAAAGTAAGCAAATCCAGGAAGATCCTCCAGTAATAAAAAGAAGACAGGTGCCCATCACTAGATGTCTATATTTAGCATGGAAAAAAGTAAACTTTGTTTTATTTAACAAAGCATCTAGAGCACAATGATGTTTATCTTATCGGTTATTGGACATCAAACATATGATCATTCTGACATATTTATTAGAAAAAAACTCACATTGGCTACACTTTTTGATAAGATTCAAGGGGTCTTTTATATGCATTTTCTCACAGACAGCACATAAACGGACTGATGAACCAGTTGTGGACCACTGGTTGGAATGGAAAATAGCCCAAACTGAAAATGGGTTTAAGGATTGATCCGACGACCAACCTCTTGACTACATCCTGATGACTTGAGCATGGAAAATGACAAAATAATACATACCTTAAAAGTGATACCATAAAGCTTTGAGCAAAGTTCAAACAATCCAGCCAAAACATTATCCAGAGTGAAGTACTGTGCAAGCTCTGTGTTATCCAGTCTGAAAGGATCAATACAGTTAAACTTTACCAGCTCACAACTGAATAAACCATTAGTTAACTTTAGAACTTATTCATTTTAGTACTAAGCAGAACACAACAATAATAATAATAAAATTAAATCTAAAGCAATTCAGGAGTAAAGCTGGGATGCTTACAAATTCTGTAAATGTACACAGAACTCACTGAACAAACAAACATTTAAATTATGTTTTGAATGGATGTATAATTTCAAGAACATGATAACTCAACAATTCTTTAAAAGACCTTCGTTATCTGCTTTGTTGCCACAATTCGCAATTTCTTTGGAACTGAACTAAACATAACAATTTTAACAAACAAAAAGGCTAATTTTAGAGAAGTCAATTATATGGAGAAAGAGACTGAAAAGCATAACAGTAGATAATTATCCTTCGATGTTATTCCAGCTAGTGGTTCATGATTGGTACAACAAAGGCCATGGTACGTCAGGGGTTTATCTGGCTTTTATTGAAAAAAGGGGTCCCTGGGACTAATCCATTTCTTTTCTGAGGGTCCCAACCTAAAACCTAAGGGTTCACAATTTAGTCAAAGAGTTGCAGAATACAGGTTTTGCATTAAGAAAAAATATTCATTCTGTCTTAATTTTTATCTGTTTTATATTGAATAAATGAATTCTTTTTTATGGCACTAAAGTGTCACAGTTCACTCTCCACCCCACTACCTATTGTTTATTCATGACTGAGTCGTTTATATAACCAAAACAGTTTTGACATTTTACAGGAGTCCCATGGGATGCAGTGTCTCTGATTTTGGGGTCCAGATGACCTTTTATTGCATCCATTACGCAGGTTTTGTGAGTCCGGCAAATCCCTGGTATGTGCTGTCATGTCTGTGGGAAAGTGCATCTAAATGACATGTTACTAATCAAAAAGTTAAGCATTTGTAGTGGAAGGTTTCATTTTCTTTTCTTTACGACATCACTAAGGCATTTTTCATTATCTTGCCTCCATGTAAAATTCTTTAATCCCATTGATTGTTTGCCGGTTGACAAAAACCCTTATACCCCTGTGGGCAGAGTCAATTTTTCTTATACCCCGTCTGTAATTTTCAACAATTTACTGCCACCC
>JAULBS010151489.1:0-12111 GCA_032355785.1 Symmetromphalus regularis
GTTTGTTTTATTTAACGACACCTCTAGAGCACATTGATTTTTATCTTATCATCGGCTATTGGACGTCAATCATATGGCTGTTCTACATATACAATGGTATAAATGTTAAAAGTAAAGTTTGTTTTATTTAACGATGCCTCTAGAGCACATTGATTTTTATCTTATCATCGGCTTTTGAATGTCAATCATATGGTCATTCTGAAATATTTCTTTAGAGGAAAACTGCTGCCACTATATAGGCTACCCTTTCCGATAAGCAGCAAGGGGTCTTTTATATGCACCATTCTACAGAAAAGACAGAACATATACCACAGCCTTTGATGAACCTCTTGTTGACCACTGGTTCGAACGGAAAATAAACAAAACTGCAGATGGATCCACTGAGAAGGATCGATCCAATGACCAACAGCTGCACAGGCAGATGCTCTACCATTTGAGCTACATCCCACTTCCCTGATGGAAAAGAACCACAAGTGTACACATAAACAATGCTTACTTACTTATAAACATTGCAAGTGCAACCTCCATTTGAGACATAAATCACTTGTACATCATTATTTACCTCCCCTGACATTAGAACTCTTTTTCTCCAGGTGTTTTGTTTTGTATTTTTTTGCTGTAAATTTGCTGCTGTAATGTCTATTACTCTCTCTCTCTCTGAATATTTTAATTTTATCTTGGGCAAGAAGATTTAAAAAGGAAAGGAATGCTTGTTTAACATCATATTATATTATTAAATCATTCATTATGAGTTTAACTGAATTATATGAATCACACAGAGCCATCGAAATCGAGGTAGGTCCTGGGTCTGGTGTCTTGTAAAGTTTGTTTTATTTAACGACGCCTCTAGAGCACATTGATTTTTATCTTATCATCGGCTACTGGACATCAAACATCTGGTCAATCTGACATTTTTATTAAGAGAAAACCTGCTGCCACCATTTAGGCTACTCATTGTGGACCACTGGTTGGAACATCTGGTTTCTTCAGACTAATATATCTATTTTATATTATTTTATTTTACAGACTCTTGAGCATCTACTAGCCCCGAGACACTTGTCCATGCTACCCCCCTCCCATCCCCCTCTCCATGAGCCTGGAATCACATGCAATGTACAATGGAAAGAAATCCCCCATCCTCCAACCCCAGCCTCCAATTCACATAGAGACTTCATGTTTAAGTAATATTATATAATTTTATTCATGGATTGAATGATTGGTATGCATTACCCACTGGAAGTAAACTAAGTGCTGTAAACAATGATCCAAACATTTATTCTTGTGTTAATTAAATGATTTGTATTCATTCCTTACAAGTTTGACTTTGATCATAGGATTGGATTCCCTTGGTGGATTCATTTTATGAATTAGACTCATGTCTCAGACAGTGGTACATGCATACATGTGCTGTCCTGTCTGTGAGAAATTGCATATAAAAGATCAGTTTCTGCTAATAAATATTTAGTTTTCTCTAATAAATATTTATAAAAATTACCAATTCTTTTACATCCAATAGGGTCATTCCATGTCAGATCAACAAATGGCTTCCACCACTACGTCTTAGAATTGGTCAAAAAAAAAAAAGTCAAAATATCCATTAAAAACATTATATCCTGAACATTTTTTGCTTAATCCAATAATTTTTCAAATTTTGGCAGAGGTTTGAAGTTTTGTGTTTTTGTCAGATATTTTGACATATATTTTTTTTGTGCAATTCTAAGACAGAGTGGTGGAAATTTTTTATAAAATCTGTTTATTTGACATGGAATGACCCAATAGCCAATGTTTAGTAAGTAAATGTACTCCAATGGTAATGTTAAATAAACAAACTTTAAATCACTGGCCTTAGTGATGAAGTTGTTAAGCTGTCAGTCTCATGGCTGGTAGGTATTGGGATCAAATCTCAGTCAAGTGAGTGCTCTGCAAAAACTCAGAGGGTAGGTGTATACCTCTTACATCGACCAGTGGTCCACAACTGGCTTATCAAAGGTCATGGTATGTGCTGTCCTGTCTGTGGGAAAGAGCATATAAAAGATCCCATGCTGATAATTGGAAAGAGTAGCCTATGTGGTTGTTGTGGGTTTCCTCTAAAGACCATGTGTCATAGAACATCATCCGTCTGACACCTAATAGCCAATGAATAAACAATGTGCTGAGGTGTGCTGAGGTGTCCAAACAATCCTTTCTTTCTTTCTCTCTCTCTCTCTCTCTCTTTTCTTTCTTTCTTTCTTTCTTTCTTTCTTTAAAGAGTGGAATCTAGCTCGAATGGTAGAATGTCTGCCTGTGAACTGGTCAGTCGTCGGATCGATCCTTCTCAGTGGACCTATTTGCCGTTTGGTCTATTTTCCGTTCCAGCCAGTGGTCCACAACTGGTCCATCAAAGGCCGTGGTATGTGATATCTTGTCTATGGGACGGTACATATAAAAGATCCCTTGCTGCTTATCGGAAAGAGTAGCCAATGTGGCAGCAGCAGTTTGCCTCTAAATACATATGTCAGAATGACCATATGATTGACGTCCAATAGCTGCTGATAAGATTAAAAATCAATGTGCTCTAGATGTGTCGTTAAATAAAACAAACTTTTATTACAGATTTGTGCATGTAAAAATGTTTTTGTATATCGTATATTCTGACATCAGTATCAAGCCAGTGCTGGATTAACCTATAGCACATACCACGGCCTTTGATGAACCAGTTGTGGATCACTGGTTGGAACAGAATATAGCCCAAACTGCAAATGGGTCCGCTGAGAAGGATTGATCCTATGATCTTTACGTAAATGATTTGTATTCATCATGTGGACTTGATAAGATGCGGACAGACAACGGAAAGTGCTTATTTATTGTTTAATGGTGCAACACATCAATTAGACTGGTTTGCGACTGATATGAATAGTGCTAGAGATCTTCAGATCAGAGACAAGTTAAATTGTTTGGCAGTAACGAACTCGGTGGGCAAGATCGCAACTAAATTGCCCTCATCATTTGCTACTCATTCAGACCTCTCGATAGCCGAACAGCCGCCTGCTTGAGATACTTGACGTGTAATTATGATTATTCTTAGAGAAGATATATGCTATGACCGGTATCCCAATGAACGATTCACAGATAATTTAATACCAGGGTCGAGGTAATTTCTCATGACCACACGTCATTTGGAATTATTGTTACAAAGATCTGATGTATGGAATTAACTGGAAGCCGTCTCTTTGAAATTGTAGTATTCCTGGTGTGTAGATAGTAGTTTCCTCCTAATTGTGGGAGTGGAACATAGAGTGTCCACCTGAAATGAGATTTCATTCCTGTCTCTTTCACTAGATCCATTACTCTATTTTCTGTTCCAGACAGTGATACATGACTGGTTTAACAAATTAATGACTGACATCTCAGCTCTTTACATTGATCTCTCTTTCTAGATCCATTGAACTGTTTTCCGTTCCAGTCAGTAATATGTGACAGTTTTAATAAAGGAATGACACTCCAGCTCTTTACATTGATCTCTCTTACTAGATCCATTAGACCCTTTTTCTGTTCCAGACAGTGATACATGACTGGTTTAACAAACAAATGACACCCAAGCTCTTTACACTGATCTCTCTCACTATTTTGTCATTTGGAAAGTGCCTATAAAAAAATCCCATGCTGTTAATGGGAAAATATAGCGGGTTTCCTTTGAACACTATATAACACTATCATTAAATGTTTGACATACAATAGCTGAAGATTATTAAATGTTTGACATCCAGTAGCCGACAATTATTAAATGTTTGACATCCAATAGCTGAAGATTATTAAATGTTTGACGTCCAGTAGCCGATGATTATTAAATGTTTGACATCCAGTAGCCGATGATTATTAAATGTTTGAAATCCAGTAGCCAATGATTATTAAATGTTTGACATCTAATAGCCGACAATTATTAAATGTTTGACATCCAGTAGCCGACAATTATTAAATGTTTGACGTCCAGTAGCTGACAGTTATTAAATGTTTGACGTCCAGTAACCGACGATTATTAAATGTTTGACATCCAGTAGCTGATGATTATTAAATATTTGACATCCAGTAGCCGACGATTATTAAATGTTTGACATCCAGTAGCTGATGATTATTAAATGTTTGACATCCAGTAGCTGATGATTATTAAATGTTCGACATCCAATAGCTGATGATTATTAAATGTTTGACATCCAGTAGCCGACAATTATTAAATGTTTGACATCCAGTAGCTGATGATTATTAAATGTTTGACATCCAGTAGCCGGTGATTATTAAATCAATATGCTGTAGTGGTGTCTTTCTTTACAGTATCAAACAGTAGAGTGTCTGCCTGTGAACCGGTTGGTTGTCAGATCGATCCTTTTCGGTGGACACATTTGCAGTTTGGGCTATTTTCTGTTCCAAGCAGTGTTCCAACCAGTGTTCCACAACTGGTTCATCAAAGGCTGTGGCATATGCTGTCCTGTCTGTGTGACATTGCATATAAAAGACCCCTTGCTGCTTATCGGAAAGAGTAGTCTGTGTGGCAGGAGCGGGTTTCCTGTAAATAAATATGTCAGAATGACCATATAATTGACGTCCAATAGCTGATGATAAGATTAAAATCAATGTGGTTTAGAGGCGTCGTTAAAAAAATAAACTTTACTTTTTCTTTACAATTTGACGTCAGTATGTCACAATCACTGTTACACCAGTAGCCAGTAATTAAAGACTCTATGTGCTCAGCGGTATCAACACTGTCATTAAACAAAATAAAAAAACATAACTGTATTCATTAGCAATAAATTTAATTAATGGTAAGTAAAAGTTTTAGACATTTTTTATCTTTTTTATTTGCAAACTGATGATGAATTTAATTAAAGGTAAACTTTTCACTTAAAAACTGGGAAGAAGAAAAAGAAAATATTTTTGGCTTAGTCAAATATTTCGAAATTTGTGTTGACAATTATGGCAAATAAAACTCAGTGGACATTATCTTTAACACTTACCTTCAATATATTTTTCTTTACCCACAGAGCAGCAGGATGTAGCTCATAATTATGGTAGCATGTCTACCTGTGAACTGGTCTGTCATCGGATCAATCCTTCTCAGTGGACCCATTTGCAGTTTGGGCTATTTTCCATTCCAACCAGTGGTCCACAACTGGTTCACCAAAGACCGTGGTATGTGCTCTTCTGTCTGGGAAAGTGCATATAAAAGATCCCTTGCTGCTTATCAAAAAGAGTAGCCTATGTGGCAGCAGTAGGTTTCCTCTAAAGACATATGTCAAAATGACCATATGATTGACATCCAATAGCCGATGATGAGATAAAAATCAATGTGCTCTAGAGGCGTCGTTAAATAAATTTTCTTTGAATGTTTATGTGTGTGTGTACTGTCATGGTGGATACATATCATGTTTGAGAGCCTAGGACTTAACTGCTTCTCCATATGATTACTTTAATATGTATTGGTAACAATATTGTCTCTCAGATAAATATGTACGGGCATCTGGTAACCCAAAATGTGAAACTAGTATCTGAGATTACTTTCAGGACCAAATACCTAGTGGACAGTCACGAGACTTGATTTTACATTTCATGTTAAACCCAGCAAGAACATTTGGAATGAATGAAATCGCTACATAGCACCAAGCAAGGTTAGCTCATTCCAAATGTAATGCTGTTTACCAGATATCTTAATGGTAAAATATCCACCTGAATCCCCCCTCCTTTAAAAATAATTTAATTAACATTGTATTTATACTTTTTACATTTTTTTATTAACATATTTTATGTTGAAATTAGTGTCAGGTTTAGCTTGGCTTCATTCTTTTAAATAGCAGCCACATCAAAATAACCTGTGATAGTCAGAAGTTGGAGGGGTCCAGGTGGAAGTCTTACCCCCTCACAATCTACAATTATTTTGGTAGATTTCATTGAAATGAAAAATAAACAAATTCTTACCAGGAAAAACTTCTAAGATGTTATATCCTGATCATTTGGTATTTGTTTTGAATATAATTATGTAGTAGTTGACAATTGTTTTTGGTCAAAGTTGTACAGTTCTATGTATTTATTTATTTACTTGCATGAACCTTGATGAGGGTTGACGTTTGAATGCTTATCACAGTGTCTCATCAGTTCACTCCTAGTTGCTCCATTGAAGAAGTTCTAAGTATAAATTAATTTTATAGTGATGGTTGAATGGAGATAAACATACTCTGATTTGAGTTTTGAGGTGCATTGTCATGGCAAAGAAATTGGTGAATTTTACATTTACATTTAGGGGTTTCAACCATTATAACATTCTTAAAAATGAAATCAGAGTGCATACCTCCAAATTGTTACTCACTTTTAACGAGTTATACAATAATGTTATATAATTTTAGATATTTTTGTTTTATCACTTCTTTGTTCATGCACTTCGTAAAGAGTTTTTCTCAAATTATCATGACCTAAACTTCACAAGTTTGTGAAAACACTTCATATTTGCATTATGTAGTACTGTTTAATAAGAAATGGTGGAATTTTTCCTTTGTACAAGGATGGGTTAAATGTTTTTGTAACTTCTAAGGAAGGTGATAGTTTTGCTGAACTGATGAAAAATAAACTTACGAATGCACGTTTTTATTAATTTTAAGTGAACCCTAATTGATACTTTCAGACAACTGCTTGTAATAAAATGAAAATTAATAGCATTTGTGAGGCTACATGAAAAAATCATGACAAAGTTGGAACATTTACAATTTGAGATACTGCACTTTCCACAACAGATCTTGAACCAATTTACTGACAGAATTTCTATGTGATAATGTACTATATGTAAGATTTGGTTCTAAATGCTTAGTTTAATACTAATAGAGAAATACCTTCGACAAAAGAGCACCCAATTTTAGACTCAGATTGATGGCTGCATTGATAAAACAATAATATTTTGAGAGATTAAAGTATTGTGGTGCTTTCTAACTTTGTGAATAATGTGCATTATGTTCTGATAACTTTGAAAATGTGAAGAACTAAAAAACAGGCAATTTTGATCAAGATGAGGTCATGTCAACCTAGTGCAGAAAGAGATACCACAACTTTAGTCAGGGTTTTTGTATGCAGCCTTTATTGATCATTTTTACTGGTATGCCGTTTGTTGGTTAACTATCCCAACAAATGTTCCTTTTAATTTGCATTGTAGAAAGATTTAGGCCCAATTTGTCATTGATGGTTCGGTTATTCACAATTCAATCTGCGCTTATAAAGAGTTTGAACCAAGGGTGGGCTTAAGAGCTGCGAGGCTCAGTTTGGAACAGGTTTGACTCAGTTAGAAGGCAGTATTATGTCCAATACTAGAGTAGGTTGCCCTGGCGTGGGACACATTTCAGAGCAGTTGGCTTGAAGTCAGCCCTGGTTTGAATTATGAAGCAAGGTTGAACAATCAACAAGAAACTGGGCCTCATTGTAACTGATGGATTTTTATCTTTTAAACTTAAGAGTAATAAACCACATTTGTTTGAAAAAAACATTTTATTAATTTGAGATGATTGGGCCTTAACAAAAATAAAGTGTTTTACTGAGCAATTGAATCTACCTATAAAAAAGGAGCTAACCTGTGGCACACGGAAAGGTGGCAGAGGTGGCGACAGCCATGGACATCCATTTCAGGGGGGCATCCAGTCAAAGAGTGAAATTAAAAGTAGGCCCTATTCTTGAGTCTTGGGGGCATACAATCACGGCATCACCAAACCTCTGCACACCACTGGAGCTAATGTTTTATTAATATTTTGGTTTTTACTTCTTATTTTAGTGTCTAAAATGTTTATATATGTGTGTGTGTATATATGTACATGTATATAAAAATGAAATAAAATTGTACCAACTTCACCTAAATTGTTTTAACCGTATACTCAAAAAAATAAGTTTTTTTTTGTTTCTTTCAGGCCTTGTTTAAAAATATTGTTGTGAGCAGGTAGTTTGTGATTTAGATTTACCAGTGTTTTTGTCTTGTATTGCATTTATTGTATATTTACAGTAATTAAAAGGAATAAATTGTCTTTAACGAGTGTTTTTATGGAATATATATGCACATTGTATTCTCCAAGTTTTCTGTGTCCAGGAAGAATTATTTTCTAATGCATCCCTTGAAAGTCACGACATGTAGTTAGGTGTGATCCAGACTCCAATGGGTTTTGAACCACTGGGTTCATGTTGACAGTCCAATGTTCTACCACTAGATCACAAAGGCTCTTTAAAGATTTGTCTGTCACAAAGTTAATTTTATCATACAGTCATGTTTAAACAGTGAATATCAACAGTTTTGTGTAAAATTGACTCAATACAAATTGTGTGTATTGCAGAAATTAAGCTAAATTAAATACTAGTAAGCATTTTGTATAAAATGTAAGTTATATAAATACATATATACAAGCATATTTTTAAAATTGTGTGGCAGAGATATTTTCTTTTGTGTCCAACAAAAATTGATCGATGTTAGGTATTTTGATAAACAAAGCATAAATAATTATTTCCAAGTCTGTACATCTATTTTTTTCTACAAACGTCACACTGGAAGGTTCAATTTCCCAATATTCTATGACTACCAAAGTCCTGGTTTTTGTACTACTGATAAAAATAATTAGGCATTGGAATTGTTCACCCATCAGCATATACAGTATAACCTCGATTTACTGCCTACTGTCGTACGAGTGTGATTTTGGCGTTAAAGTGAGGGTGCCAAGCATATATCACTAAACATTGTCACGTGATCATCAAAGCTACTTTTTGTCTTGTACCGTTACTTCTTTGAACTGCAGAATCACTTCATTGACAACCAACTAACACAGTGGTGTTGTCAATCATTAGACAATAACAAAAGTAACAACTGATGAGCTTAATTAAGGCCAATATACTCCTGTTGAGCCGCTTGATTACAGCTAATTGAAGCATTGGCGATATAATCGAGGGGACAGTAACATAAAATGCGTTTTGTTCAAAAACATGTTTGGCGCATGGCGGATAACGAGGGTGGCGTTAAATAGAGGGAATTAACAAAGAAAGTTGGCGATACGAGAAGTTGGCGTTAAATCGGGGGGCGATAAATCGAGGTTAAACTGTATATCATTTAAAAAAAAATAATAATATGAACTTTCGCGCTTTGTGTCCCAAAGCGGAGCGGTAGTGTCCGCCTGTGAACCGATCGGTGGTCGGATCGATCCTTCCAAGTGGACCCATTTGCAGTTTGGGCAATTTTCCATTCCAAACATGTTAGAACTAAGATCCTTGGAATATTCTCGCGTTCAGTACAATGAATAGTTGTTGGATTACATTTGATGTACAAAAACGTAATTTCCCCTACCTCGTTCAACAGTATTGATTATACTATAGAAATGTATGCCATAACTCGTACTAGTTTTAGAACAGCAAATTACAGCTTTGGGACACAAAAAAGTAAAGTTTGTTTTATTTAACGACGCCATTGGAGCACATTGATTTTTATCTTGTCATTTGCTATTGGACGTCAATATGGTTATTTTGACATATTTTAGAGGAAACCCGCTGCCGATACATAGGCTACTCTTTCCGATAAGCAGCAAGGTGTCTTTTATATGCACTGTCCCAGACAGGACAGCACATACCACGACTTTTGGTGAACCAGTTATGGACCACTGGTAGAAATGGAAAATACCCCAAACTGCAAATGGGTCCACTGAGAAGGATCGGTTCACAGGCGGACACTACCGTTTGACCTACATCCCGCTCCGCTTTGGGATACAATGCGCGAAAGGTTAGATTTTTTTTAATAGATTTTTGTGGCGGTCTTATTTTGGTACGCACGTTAGTGAGACCTGGTGTAACATTTTAACAACTGGCCTCCAAGCTTTATATAGCTTAGGGCCACACCAAGTCTAAATCCTGCTCTACATGTGCGTGTTAAATCTCAACAATTCGGCTGCTGAAATAATATGCGCCATCTTCGTTTTGAATCTGCTGTTTGATGCCACTACATCAACACTTGACGTCTCTATTGCGCGGTTTATTAAAATCTATGTTTGAACAGTATTGAACGATTTCTGTCTGTTAATTGGATTATTTATTATGCCTAATGGGTATGTGACGGTCGTTAATGATTACACAAGTGATGCTAGATGTTACAAAGGATCCATTAGTTCTACGACACTTTAGGGTATACATGTATAGCCAGTCACGTTTCAAAAAAATGGTAAGATCACTCCGACAACCGCAATCAAATAAAATAACATGGTGTTCAGCGTTGGTTAGATTTAGTGAGCGATAAGTAGCAATTTCAGTGCTTCAAAAAGTTCTCATTAGGTTTAATAAGAATCTAAAAACGTGTCTGTCGAGCGGCTGCTAGCTATTTTATCCAGAAGGTAGGTTTCTGGATTTCTGGTATTATGAGAAAGATGCAATATTTAACCAATTACAACCGAATAGCTGTAAATATGTTATTTTCGTAACCCAAAAATACTGTGCTATCTACTCGTATGGAATCAACTTCGTAATATTATCCCGTTGGTTTCCGAACGAAGATGAACTAAATTGAACGGCACTTATCAAATGCTTCTAAGTTCAAATTATTTTTATTTTTTCTGGAATTCTGTTCACTATTCCCTACAATACGCAAATTATATTATGTTAATTATAAATATATATGTATGCCTATAAAATGAATATTTTTGGCAAATAAATAACCTTTGTATTTTAATTAAACGATGCAATATCAAGCCCGCCGGTCTTTGGCTGCGCATTTATCCTAACCTGAAAACGGGCCTCCGATTTTAAGGGGGCCTACACCCAGGGCTGTATTTATAAGGGTACAATTGCCCCTGGCCCTCTGCCAAAGTGGACCCCAGACTAAGGACTTCCTTTATTTTAAAAAATGTAATAATTATAAAATTAATTCTATTCATTTATCTCAGTTTATTATTTTTTTTCATGTAATTTAATTTCTAAGTTGAGGACCCCCGGGGCCCCGTAATGTCTAAATCCGGTCCAGCCTACACTTCTTATTATTTAGTACTGATTACAAAAATACTTCCCCATGATCTCCAGCTTACGGAGAAGGATGCACACAGACAAGTGTTCAAGTAATACCACTGCACGCCTAACACTAAATACACGGGAAATGACCGTCAAAAATTGCTGGAAGATGGGATAGATAGCACGTGCATCCATCTATTATGTAGCTCTACAGTCCGTGGTGCCGATGGGAGGGGGGAGAGAGAGAGGCGGGGAGAGAGAGAGGCGGGAGGGGGCAGGGCGAGTGGCTCTAGGCACTCCTGGCTGCAGCTCGAGACTTGAAATCACTGAAGGTTCCGGTCATACCAGAAATGTAAGTATGGCTCAGACACGATGTCCATGTATCGTAACCCAACTGTAATCGTAACACGGTTGTCTGGTCTGCCTTGCTAGACTAGTAGGCTACTAACCTATCTGCACCGCCATACTTTCGAATTAACAATGTCAATAGATTAACTTATCATTAAGAGCAAACTGTTATGAAGCACGCCTCTCGTGGGCGAATTTTCTGACCTAAGCCAACACTTTCCAATTAACAGACAGGAATCGTATAAACACATTGAGAAAGAGAATATTCCACGTACAATGACCAAAAGGGCTTGGAATTTCATTATCTTTACAAGTATTTTCATTAATCCAATCCCTGTAGTCACAGTGCTCCAGTGGTAGGACAAGGGACTCTCAAGCTGAAAACAGTGGTTCAAAACCCGTCGGATTCGGGCTCAGACTTGACTAAAGTCTGTTTGCGCTACTTGGAACATGGTTTTTGACGAATAAAAAAACAAAATATATAACTTACCTCATAAATGTTGATATTTTTCGAAAAAAAAAAAAATTCCTATTTTTTGTCTAGGTTGGTTTGTCCATTGGTTCTATTATGTTTAAACGGCAGTCAAAAGTATTTTTTTTTACATTTCGAGCCAGCGTTACTTAGACCGCCACATTTTATTTGCTGCAGAATTCATATAAAAATAAGGGCGTTAGGTAATTATTTGTATATTGTATTTTTAAGGTACGCGATTATTAGTTTATAAATATATTTATCATAAATTAATATCAATGCAAAAAATTATTTATTAAAGCAAAAACGATAAAAGAGATACG
>JAULBS010151500.1:0-12111 GCA_032355785.1 Symmetromphalus regularis
TGTATTTAAATACGTAGTTATATCTGACCTGTTTGTTATGTTCTGTTTCAGATTATTTTATCTACAGTTATAAGAAAAGCTGTATTTAAATACGTAGTTATATCTGACCTGTTTGTTATGTTCTGTTTCAGATTATTTTATCTACAGTTATAAGAAATGCTCTATTTTAATACGTAGTTAAATCTGATCCGTTTGTTATGTTCTGTTTCAGATTATTTGGTGTAGCAATAGGAATGTCAGCATTTTTGAATTTGTTCCTGCCCTGGGCAGCACAGGTTCACTATGGTCTGGTTATAACTGTCCGTATTCTCCAGGGTTTAGTAGAGGTTAGTATACACAGTACAATTCCACCTGCGAACGTATTCATTAAAATGTCAAACGTAGATCTCATATTGTGTTCATACCATAAAACTTTATAAACTGCAAACTCAATATTTAACAAATACGTATTTGCCCATGTACGTGTATTATTAGAGGCGTTGGAACAAGGGGAACTGGGTGTGGGTGGCAAATTCTAATGTTCAGTAACAGGAGCAGCCCCCCTCCCCCAATATCAATTTCGTTCCAACGCCCCTAATTATTAATCGAATTGTGTTACAGTCAAAACCTTTTGAAACGGTTATCCTGTATAATAGCCTTTTAGATGACGTTTTTAACCAGGTACCGATACATCAACAAAAAGAAGAAAGTATATGGTAGTCTGAAGCAATCTATTTTTGACCACCTCAAAACGAAGAACGCACTACTTATTTTTATATATAGAATTATGGAAAATGAAACAGTATTTTACAAAAATGATTTCAATAGAATTTGTTGTATTTCATGTTTACGTTGTTATGTTATAATAGTTCTAATATGCATATTTTATATTTTTAGGGCGTTACATATCCTGCCTGTCACGGGATATGGCGTCATTGGGCTCCGCCCCTCGAAAGGTCCATGTTAGCAACTATTTCATTTTGTGGTAAGTTAAGCACTATTTTTTTTTTTTCAATTTGATGTATTTTCTGAAATATAACAAACAGGATATAAATGACAAACCAGTCTGCGCTAATCAATAAACAACAATAACGAGTTTCAGTAAACCAGCTTTTAATTTCCTGATTTGCAACTTGAAGCCGCGAAATTAATGGATTTCGGTACACGAACATTTTCTATCGTATGTTATTTAATTGTGTGCATGTAATATAGTTCAAACATTGTATCTGCAATCCGTTCTATGTAATTTCAGTGCTCACAAAAGGAACTATAACCTACACGGTCTTTTGTCTATGAATCCTTTCATATCTTTCGCGTAGGGCCGTTAAAAGCTTTTGATTAGTTATGGATAGTAATACCTTTGAAAATGCACGTGGTTTCGTTATCGCTTGACGGGACTAGTTGACGTTGCGCGCCGAAGTCCAGTTTGCACAGCAAATGTATTACGAGCGTCGCTTAACGTAAATCCATCCGCGCCTTGACCCACTAAACACGTCATTGAAAGTCGTCTGTTACTGGAACTGTCACTAATGACAACCGATGTATCCTGCAGTTCCTTACGTTTTAAAAGAGCGCCAAGTCTAGGAAGATTTATTCAATTACCGATTTTAATTTAGATAGTGGAGAGGAGCTGTTCGTTCACTAATATGTTGGTTACGCAACGATTTTCTGAATGTTTCAATACAGACTAGCCTAGGCGTACTGTTTCCTATTCTTTTTTATTTCTTTTCTTTTTTGAGGGTGGGAGGCAGGTCGGTTTTGTGTCCGAATTTAAGAGTTTTAAAGGAAAATGCCTGCATCTCGATAGCAAAGTCTACCAGCTAGTTTGTGACGTAATATTGGACGATACCAATAATGCTGTATATAGGTGGGACAAATTAATAACAAGGACATGAATTCCCGTGCTTATATTTGCTACAGCTTTTGGGGGCGATTGTCCGACCCCCCCCCCCCCTCCCCCGTCACGTACGCTTATGCAGACTAGCAGCTAACAACTAATATTTTCTTTAGATATGTTGTGTGTGGAGTAATACAGAAGCATCAATGCATTAAAAAAAATTAGATCTAAGAAATTTGACGTTTTGATATCCAGAAACACGATTTTATTATATCTGGAAAAGAAAGTAGTTTATCTGCAGCATCAGGTTTATTATGTAGACAATATGTTATAAATACCATGTTTGAAAACATATTAGGTGTTGATTTAAAAATGTTCGGGACCTATGGGTGTCATCACACAACTGTTATTCCCGTAAGGTTAGAATGTATGGTTAAGATTCATAAATAATTATGTGCTTACATTTTGTTATGGCGGGTGGGTGGATTGTTTTGTTTAACGACACAACTAGAGCGTACTGATTTATTAATCTTCGACTATTGGATGTCAAACATTTGGGAATTTTGAAACAATGTGCATGTAATTTCATTATACAAATATTTTAATAAAATTTGTTTTTAATAATTCCTCAGAATATTTAGTCCTAAAATAGCAATTTAAATACGTTTGTGTTCATAGCATAGACGTCTGTAAAAGTTGAGATAAATTGAAATTGCATCGTGATCGCGCATCCCGGAAAAGCCCTCGCTTCCGGTTGCCTGACTGCAATAACGAAATCACTTAATGACATTGATCTAGCCGATTCATGAGCTTAGCATCGTAAATGTCGAATTTTATCAATGAAATCCAACCCTTGGTGCAACAGTCTGGTTTTAAAACTATTAATAGAGCTTTTAAAACCCTTGTTTTACCTCCAAACATAGCATTTCTGGTCATAAATTAGACAACGCCATCTTACATCGTACAATCTGCATTTTACCTCCATACATAACATTAGACCTTCCGATAGTAAATTAAACGATGCGATCTTACATCGCATTCTCTATGGAACCCGCAATATACTTCCATGCATGGCATCGGCACTTCCGGTAGTAAATTAGACGATATCATCATATTCTCTACAGAACCCGCATTATACCTCTACGAATGGTATCGGCACTTCCGGCAGTAAATTAGACGATATCATCGCATTCTCTACAAAAAAAACATTATACCGCCATACATGGCATCGGCACATACATGGCATCGGCACTTCCTGTAGTAAATTAGACGATATCATCATATTCTCTACAGAACCCGCATTATACCTCTACGAATGGTATCGGCACTTCCTGTAGTAAATTAGACGATATCATCATATTCTCTACAGAACCCGCATTATACCTCTATGCATGGTATCGGCACTTCCGATAGTAAACTAGACGATATCATCGCATTCTCTACAGAACCCGCATTATACCGCCATACGTGGCTTCTACACATACATGGCATCGGCACTTCCGGTAGTAAATTAGACGATATCATCGCATTCTCTACACAACCCGCATTATACCTCTATGCATGGTATCGGCACTTCCGATAGTAAACTAGACGATATCATCGCATTCTCTTTAGAACCCGTATTATACTTCCATGCATGACATTGGCATTTCCGGTAGTAAATTAAACGATATTATCGCATTCTGTACAGAACCCGTATTACACCTCCGTGCATAACATTGGCACTTCCGGTAGTAAATTAAACTATATCACCGCATTCTCTACAGAACCCGCATTACACCTCCATGCATGACATTGGCAGTAAATTATGACATCGGCAGTAAATTAAACGACCCCATATTGTATAGTACTTGCTACAGGTTATGTAGCACGACGGTAACTCTTCGCGTTTTAGCCAGAAATTGAAGTTACCTTCGTGTGAATTTTCAAGATTGGCAATCAGCGCTAACAATGGCCTTAATCTGCTTAATTGGTGGGGCCATCTCAAAAGGTAGTAACACATAATACCAACTCAACGCATTTATTTACATAAAACAACCAACGGTGATACATAGAAGAAACAAAAAATAAGTTCTTAAATAAATTTAAAGGTTTATTGCACTAATCTTATACATATATAACACTTTTGGCAATTAAATTAACACCATCATTATTGATTTTATTTCAGGTTCCTACGCAGGTGCCGTCCTGGGCATGCCGCTGTCTGGGATCCTTACTGACTTTCTGGGCTGGCAGTCTGGCTTCTACGTGTTTGGTAAGATTTCTAGCACTTCCGACTGCGTGTCTGGCTTAATAAGCCGTGTGGCCGGCTCAATAAGCCGCGTGGCCATCCGAGATTCCCCGACGATGCCCCTGATTAAACGGCAATCACTGATGGACGCCACCTTTTGTTAGCGCTAGATTTTCACGTGTAATTTTCTGTGTGCAGTCTCGGGAGAATCGATGCCTGGACGAGAGTTGACATTTCTCCTTAATGTAACGTCGGCCTCATGGTGTCTGCAAGTCAGAAAAGTGTGTTCAATGTTAAAAGGGTTGGAGGTATGGTGGTGATGTTCAAATTAAAATAACGCTAAGGCGCGCGGCGTGTTTTGAATTTTGAGGTGAACAAATGTTTTGAATGATTAGGTTAGGGCATTGTCAAATCCCTTTTATAATTACTGTCTTAATCCCAATTTCATTCGATTCAATATTCAACAAGTATATAGTATTTAAGTTCATTGACCCATGTACAAAATATAATAATGTCTACTGATGGTGATAGAACAATTTCTCACAAATGACTGGTTCTGAAAGTAAAAACAGTGTAAGCAGTGTTTAAAAGGTGAATATGTGGTTATTTATGGTTCAGTTATTGTACACTACTTTCTTGGGTGAAAAGATTTTTTTAAATTAATTAATGGATTTGCGAAACAAATTTTATACTATTTGCTTGTGAGAAAAGCTAATGGTTGAACTATGGAGGTGTTCGCAGGGCCGGATTTAGACTTTAGAATTATTACATTTCTTATAAAGGAAGTCCTTTGTCTGGGGGACCCCTCTAGCAAGGCAATTGGCCCTTTTGCCCCTTTATAAATCCGGCACTGGTTGTTCGTATTAAAAAGACGCTAAAATATGTTATTAATTCTCGGATGAACTGATTAAAATAATTAGGTTTGTAGAATTGTCATATCACTTTTAGATAGGTGAAAAAAAGTTAAAGGTGACTACTCTAAGATGGTGATGCTCAAATTAAAATAGCGTTAATGTGATTAAACGTTTGAAGTAATTAGATTATTAAAAATGAATGAATTAGTGTTAGCGAGTAAGAAGAGAATGTGTAATAAAGTGTTTAAAGGTTGACCGTATGGTGGTCATTCTGAAATGAATGTTTTGTTTTCGGATGTACACAGTTTTGCAATAATTAGGTCATTTTCTTTGTCGGGATGTAACTCAAGAGGTAAAGCGTCCGCTGAGATGCGATATGTCGTTGGATTGATCCCATTCAGCGGGCTTATTGGGTTATTTCTCGTTCCAGCCAATGGTCCACAACTCTTATAACAAAGGCAGTGGTATATGCTGTCTTGTCTGAAAATGCGTATAAAATCTCCTTGCTGCTAATTGGAAAAAGTAGCCTGTCTGGCAGTGGCAACCTTTTTCTGTGAACCATATACACAGACACCCTGAATTTTACACATAATAGATCGTTCTCAGTGGACCAATTTGCGGTTTGGGCTATTTTACATTCCAACCAGTCATCTACAACTGGTTCATCAAATGCCGTGGTATGTGCATTCCTATCTGTAGGAAAGTGCATATAAAAGACCCCTTGCTGTTTATTGGAAAGAATAGCCTATGTGGGGGCAGTGGGTTTCCTCTAAGGAAATATGTCTGAATGACCATACGTTCAATGTACGCTAGAGACATCGTTAAACAAAACAATTGTTTCCTTTTTTGATCATAATAGCTGCTGGTTAATTGATATAGTAGTATGTAGTTAAACACACATTACTTTCTTTGCTATTTATACTGTATTCAGGTTAAAAAAATTAAATGTTGACTGGATTGTACGTGGTGATATTTACATTAGAAGAGTGTTCTTGAACTAACATTTCAGAGGTCAACACCCTTTTGTAATAATTAGATTAGGGAATTGTCGATTTGTTTTGATATAAATTACCGTCATCAAGTCAGAATAGCATAGCCAATACTTAATTTAAACGTTGACCATGCTGTGGATCTCAAATTAGAATAACTCAAACGTACTCCGCTAATTTTGTGGTGAACAAACTTTAGAAATAGTTTAAAATGAAAGAGAATTTCCAAATGGCAATATGTATTGGCAGTTGCTTCGATCACTAGATCAGTGGCGGATCTAGGAGTCCGGCCCCCTCCTAAATTTTGCGATTTAAATAACATTTTTAAAAATTATTATTATTTTAACCTTAAAGAATCCGAGGAATCGGCATCATATTATTAGGCTCGCTAAATGGATTTTCTGGATCCGCCACTGATAATAAAATGTATTAATAAAGTCGAACTTTTCTTTCAAGTACTTGTTTAAACACACCACTCAGAACCTAATTTTTCTGGTTCCTGCATATATATGAATAATCAAATGCGAGTGTGGGGAGAGTGCGAAGAACTACTCGTCTGAAATTTAGATTTAAAAAATTATAATTCATGGTTTTATGGGTGTCAAGGATTGACAATGAAACACACAATTTAATTATTTTTTTTGTATTTTTACAATTTACACAACAATTTGTGAATGAACTCGAAGCATATTTTGTAGAAATATATTTTGAACTCTAATACAGGCATACGATTTGATACAAGACAAAGGTTTGTTTTTTCTTACATTTCCATGACAGAATAACCCAGTTTCAGTCGCTTGTTTGTTTACCCACTCCATCCCCCACCCCGACTCCCACCACCACATGCACAAAATATAAGCATCGGCTATTGGGGGAGTTTCAGTTGCATACACACACATATCTCTAACAATATAAAGAGAACACATTTCCTGATGTTTGAACAAAACGCTATTATAGAGAATTAATTTTCCAATAGAATGTATTAGTTCCAGAGTTCGTGTAACAATGGACATGCTAACGCCGTGCTAAGTACACTGTTGAATTGTGGCGCACTAAATTAAAGTCATTGAAACGTTTGACAGAATACCGATACGAGAACTGGGGTGCGATTCCTGTTTATACGCTCTTTGTGCATGTTAAGTGAAGATATCCTACTATTGGAATAACGAACAAAGATACCATTATGATTGCTTCCTACATGAACACGATGTATTCTAGGACTCGTTTTCTATCGGCCTGCTGTGTTCAAGGACTACTTTTGTGATTTTTATATACTCAGTAACAAACTTCTCTAGAGTTTAGTATTTTAATGACTTTTCTCAATCAGCATGCTGTGTTCAAGGAAATCTTTGTGAGTTGTATATACTCGGTCACATGTTTTTTAAGAGTTTGGTATGTTTAAGGACTTTTCTATGAGTTACGTGTCATTTTTAAGGACATGGTTTCTGGGCGCGTATTGTGTTCAAACACAATTACTCTGAGTTAGTGATGGTCAAGGACATGGGTCCTGTTAGTTTGCTATGTTCAAGGACAAAATTGCCATGTCGAAGAATAAGATACTTTAAGTTTGCTAAGTTCTGTGAGTTTGTTGTTTAAGTAAATGCTTCCCTATGATCGTGTTATGTTCAATAATACACGTCCTATGAGTTTGCTATGTTCAAAGACAAGTTTCGCGTATGGTTATATGGCAACGGTCCTGTGAGTTTTCTATGTGAAAGGATATTGTTTCTGTGATTTCGCACTATTCACCCATTGAGCCTTTGCGGAACACTCTCTCTGGGTTGGATCCGGTATCGAGATTAAAAAACTCATGCCACGCCTGAGATATTAACATTTTTTGGTCACTGAAACATTCCTCGAGTGTTTAACCCTATAGGATGTGAAGGAGGTGGGAGGAAATAATTTGACGCTACACATTTTGGAAATGAATCCGTACTGTTTTTCTCATAGGAATTAAAACGCACAAATTGAAGCCATAACGTTATTATTGATTCTGCTAAACTTGTAATGCCTAACAAGAAACATGCAATGGAATGAAGTGCGTCTTGAAAAACACAAAGAATTGAAGAGCATCTTGAACTATCTTATCCTGTCATATGTTAAAGAAGACTGCGCTTCCCCGTAATGACTTCATACAGGCCTAGACGCCCAGAAAACCTAAAGTAGGTCACGCGTCGGTAAAACGCCCGCTAGAGAGAAAAAAGTCCATCAATAATTTATAATAACAAACACAATGTTTTGTTGTAATGACAGATTATGTAAACAAAACCTAACTCGTTAACAAAGACATCAATTTGATTGCCTACAGAAAATACTACGTAGTGTCAATGTATGTTTTCTCAGAACAGAAATGTAGTTCCATACAGAACGGAGATGGAATTGTAAGAGTGAACTTTTAAGATTAAAACTAAGTTTTTCTCTTTTTTGTTTAAACTAGATTAGATTGTGTTAGCATGTAATAAAAATAAAAGTGATGTATTTATATGCAAAAAAAACCTAAAGTTTGTTTTATTTAGCGACGCCTCTAGAGCACATTGATTTTTATCTTATCATTGGCTACTGGAGGTCAACCATATGGTCATTTTGACATATTTCTTCAGAGGAAACCCGCTGTCGCTACATAGGCTAGTCTTTCCAATAAGCAGCAAGCGTTGTTTTTATATGCACTTTCCCATATACAGAACAGCACATACCATGGCTTTTGACGAACCAGTTGTGGACCACTGATTGGAACAGAAAATAGCCCTGCAAATGGGTCTACTGAGAAGGATCGATCCGATGACCGACCGCTTCACAGGCGGACACGCTACCGTTTGAGCTATATCCTGCTCCCACAAGCAAATCAGATGACGTTGTTTTAACACAGCTAATAAAACAAATGTCGTTACGGCTGTGTAAACATCTGATTTCCCGGTAAACAATTACTTGTTTGCATACAAAGCACACTACAACGTGTTACAATGTTGTATTCCATTTGTTTAACGAGGTCCTAACAAATAAAATATAAATAAATCAAAATTGGCTAATAGGCTTTAACATTTTTTTTTTACTTTGTTTCATATTTAGTATGCAGAAAAAAAAAAACATGACATTTCAGGGGCGGATACAAACATTTTGGAAGGGTTTGAAAACGTTTTAAAGGTTTTTAGCATTGGAAGGGGTTCAAAGTTATGAACAAACTTTGGAAGGGTTTGAAAATATTTTAAAGGTTTTTAACATTGGAAGGGGTTCAAAGTTATGACCAAATTATAATGGTAAAAAATAATAATGCGTGGCCGATTTGCATTCGAGATTAAATATTTAAATTTTCAGAAGAAAAAGAAAAGAACTACATACTGTAAGAAACCGAATACGGCTCGTGCTTATAGAATCTTTAAAGTTTGAACATTTAAAATCTAACAATTCCCGACAATTCCATACTAAGCAACATGCAATCAAAGAAAACTGCTACGAGGTCTGTAGTCATTCATTTCCCCAGAACCCGCATGCTCAAAAAGGATTCAGTATGTGTTTTATTCCAATAAACAAATGACGTATCTGCATGCAAAAAAACCAAACAAACATTAATAAAAAAAAAAAAAAAAAAAAAAAATTAAATAAATAAAATGAAATATTTTGAAAAAAAAAAAAACAGTAACTGAAATTAGGACTTGTTAATACTTTATTTTGACGTAAATAATTATGTGATATATACAAATTATATTTTGACGTAGTATCAGCTGTATTCCATTAGGAAATGACTTATTACATGAAATGAAATTTGCTTTTGTATCGTTGGATATTTGGGATGTAGTCTCTGTTCTGGCATTGATGTATTACTTCCCTTTTGGCAAGATATATTTTCAGTTCCATTAGGTTTATCTCCAGGTTTCATAGTTGTGTGGGTTTGAGTGTCTGTATCTGTGTCTGTGTGGGTGGGTGGGTGTGGGTGCGCATGCGTGTGTGGGTGTGCATGCGTGTGTTGGTGTGCATGCGTGTGTAGGTGTGTGTGTTGGGGGGGGGGGTTGTGTGTATATGTGTTTGAAATTGTGAACGCATTTCAAGATCAGGAAAAAAGCAAAGATGAGCTTAGAGATGATTAAAACCGACACTAGCCTTATTAGAGAAACGCGAAGCAATATTAAGTGTACAGAGTAAATATTACGTTTTATCCTCACCCAGTGCATTTTGTTAATGACTGCATCATCAGTGGTTTTTGATATAGCAATATTAAAGTCAACATTGATCCTGTAAGTTGTTGATCTTTTCCTGATACGTCTTGTTTATTAATCATTGGTGGACCCAGAAAGGTGGCGGAGGTGAGTGGGGGGAGGGGTTAGGCATAGGCGCACTAACAGAGTACCGTTTGATTTGGTGCAATCATCCAGAATCTTTGAAGAAAAGGTTTTCTGTGTTTAAACTTAAAATGCTGATTATTTTGTGTTTTAACTTAAAATGCTGGTTATTTTGTTTTTAAACTTAAAATGCTTGTTACTTTGTGTTTAAACTTAAAATGCTGAATATTTTGTGTTTAAACTTAAAATGCTGGTTATTTTGTGTTTAAACTTAAAATGCTGGTTATTTTGTGTTTAAACTTAAAATGCTGGTTATTTTGTACGTAAACTTAAAATGCTGGTTATTTTGTGTTTTAACTTAAAATGCAGCGCCAGTTAGCGTTCTTTTAATTTGAACATCACCTCCATACTTTCGACCTTTTATATATTGAACACTTTGTTTTGACTTGCAGACTATTTCTATATTAATTACCAAAAGACCAAATAACACACACTTTACCACTCTCTGCGTCAGTCGTGGATTACTGAATGGAATGAGAAATAACTTGATGTAACATGAGAAAAAGGAAAAAACAAAAAAATAAAATAAAATTATTCTGCATTATATCAGAGCATGAGACTGAATTTATATATCTGGTGATGTAGAAAAAATCTATAACTGTACTTAAATATGTATAGACGAACCTCATATATGCAAATTACAAAATGAAACAAAAGGATTAATCTTTTAAATACATTTCGAATATTATTTTTAAAAACTATTTTAAAGGCTTTTAATTTTGGGGTTTATTTGTTGTTGTTATTATCATTATTGTGTTGGGTTTTTTGGTCCTTTTTGGGGTGGGGTGTTTATTTACCTTTTTACTTATTTGTTTGTCATAGTAACAGTAGAAAAGGTTCAACTGTATTTACTTGATAATTTATGTTATGAAATAACGTCAACAAAACACATAGTAAATATAACATACATCAGTGGACTATGTTCGTTTGATATACAACAGTCATTCTTATTTGATGTACGACTTATTGTAAACATATATATATTGATTGTAACACTTGCACTGATAAGAAAGATAAATTTTAAATCTTGAGAAACCTGTTATATTGAGAAAGCTGTTATATTGAGAAATCTGTTATATTGAGAAACGTGTTATATTGAGAAACCTGTTATATTGAGAAAGCTGTTATATTGAGAAAGCTGTTATATTGAGAACTCTGTTATATTGAGAAACCTGTTATATTGAGAAACGTGTTATATTGAGAAACCTGTTATGTTGAGAAACCTGTTATGTTGAGAAAGCTGTTATATTGAGAAAGCTGTTATAATGAGAAACCTGTTATATTGAGAAACCTGTTATACTGAGAAAGCTGTTATATTGAGAAACCTGTTATATTGAGAAACCTGTTATATTGAGAAACCTTTTATATTGAGAAACTTGTTATGTTGAGAAAGCTGTTATATTGAGAAACCTGTTATAATGAGAAACCTGTTATATTGAGAAAGCTGTTATATTGAGAAACCTGTTATATTGAGAAACCTGTTATATTGAGAAAGCTGTTATATTGAGAAAGCTGTTATATTGAGAAAGCTGTTATATTGAGAAAGCTGTTATAATGAGAAACCTGTTATAATGAGAAACCTGTTATATTATAACTGATTGCGTTCAGTATACTGCCCATATGGCGCAGTCATTAAGCTATCAGAGTCGTGGTTGATAGGTACTGGGATTTTTAATCTCATTATAGGCTCCAAACCAGAGTGAGTGCCCCGTAAGGTTGGTTGGTTGTATTTATTTTCGTGCTTATATCAAATTAAGGTTCAAGCACGCTGCCCTGGGCACACAATTCAGTTTCCTGTGCTGTTTGTCCATGACAGAGGTTAGTGTTAGTAGGAGACACGAAACCCGCTGCTTTTTGATAAACAGCAAGGGATCTTTTATATGCACTA
>JAULBS010151511.1:0-12110 GCA_032355785.1 Symmetromphalus regularis
CCTTGGTTATGTTACTAATAAAATCAACCAACAAATCTTTAAAATCTTACCAGTTTATATATTTTTAAAAACGAAATTCCTGCCTGGTTGGATGTTGACATTTTGTAAATTCCTCTCCGAAGCCGGTCTATTTTTAGAAAGTATTGCAGTCTAATTGTCATACCGTAAAACATTTGGGTCATCAACCCATGATAAAAAAACCAGAACCAGTTAAACTTGAAAACGTAAATAAAGTAACATATGAACATATTTAAACATTGTTATTCACAAGCACACTTGATCTATTCTTCAAGACAGTATTGGCACAAAAACACTGTATGACATCTCACAACCCTTTGCTCAATGCACAATTTAAGATGCACACAGTAGTTTAAATTATTTTTTACATTACTGTATTCATGTTTAATGAATGACAATTTTTTGCTTTTACTTTTATTTCAGTTTTAGTGTTTTTAAATTATTCTTTAAGCCATGTCCAAACATTATTCTGACCTTTTTTTTTTTTTTTTTTGTATCTTATGGAGTTGGACAAAATGGACTTCCATCATTATTTTTTCTTCAAGAGAGTAATGCATGTCACATGACTTTCTAAACTAGGCAGACGACACATGTTTGTGAGCTTTGCCAGTGACAATTGCTGCTTATTTTGGTCCCTATTGATGTTGCTAGTTATTTAATATGAATCTAAAATTCCAAACGAGTGCTGTGCATTACCCAACCTTTTAAAAAAATTATTCTTTCCCATTTTTTTTCTCATTTAGACTTCTGAAAATAGTTAGAGTGAGGATTTGTATTTTTGTAACAGAATTATTGTGATGTCATGGTTCATGTGTGTGCAGATTCATTGTAAACATACCATACAAAAATAGACTGACACTGGATTTAGGCCAGAAACTGATTATAAGCGATATATGACCATAAAAAGCATAATGTATAAAATAAGGTGCTATTAAGAACAGGATACAATATATGTTTTAAATGTTGTGCTGGGGACAGTTGTCCTCCAAAATCCTCCCCATACACACACCTGTTACCCCATCCGAATGCTGTACATTTTCATAACATGTCACATGACACTGTCAAAGTGACTGACTGACGTTATTACAGCTAGTTCTAGCAAATCCAATTTTTGAAGAGTAAATTTAACAATAGATATAAAGCAATCACCTAAATGTTTATGCCAAACAAATTATGTAATTTCCATGACACCATAAGATTTAAATAAAAAATAAAAATGCTTCTTTCAGCACAACATTTTAGCATTTTCCTCCATCTTGTTTACATGCAGCTCCATAGTTTCCTAGAACCGCAGTAAATAACGGAATTTTTTGTAAAATGCTAACCGGGACTAAACCGCTGTATAATTCACTGACTGATGGAATAGTTCTAATTTCAACAGCATTTGTTATAGGTCAACAGATTAGTCATGGGAATTTTGTAAAATCATTAAGAAAAAACACACAATAATAATAGGACCTCCTTCTTGAAAATGACTGAACAAAAAGGCCTGCCGCCCGTTTAGCTCAGCTAGTCCTTGTCCAAAATGGACGGGCTGCTTATTGATTATTGGTTGGCATCCCGTCCAATGTGGGCCATATACCCGCTAATGCAATAACCAATAATCAATATTAAAGCAGTATGTCCATGTTCTGGACTAGTCACACTCTGTTACAACAATATAGTCATGTATTGATATATTAAATCATAATGGTGGCAAAACAAGTATATCTTTATTATGATATACGTTATATTATGATAATGTGATAACAAGCTACAATCTACAACTGACATGTCGTTCAATATTTAAAAGGAATATTCCTTCTGTTCCAGCATGTACATTTAGATATTTAAACAACAATATAATTACAGATTTTGATGGTTGTACCAAATGGCATTTTTGAAAGTTAGTATCTGAATGTTACGATCAGCATGTCTTTAGAATGTAAAAGATAACTGTTTAGATACTATCCGGTCCTGTGAAATGTAATGGAACAATTTATGAAGTTTGGCTTGACGAACTAATCCGGTCCGTGTTTCTAAAAGTCTGTCCAAGTCAGAATCAATATATAATATTAAAATCAATATATAATATTAAAATCAATATATAATACAATTATAATAAAAAAACAACATATATAACACATCGTAATATTAACATTTAAAAATAAACATAGCAGACTACCCTATCAAATTTACTGCGGAACGAGCACCGGCCACTTGCCCGGATGTGACTTTGGTTGACCCAAACGAAAGTCAAGAAGGAAAGCCATGTTTGTAGGATGTCGTCGTGTAGTCTCGGCATTAGTAAGTTCACTACCTCGCAGACGACAGTTTCATTCCATGTGATGACCTGCATGTCTGCTGGATTTCATTTGCATTTATACTTCTGATTATTGCATAACCTGAAGATCTTGCATTAATATAATTTGTTTTCGTGTGTATCGTAAAGTAACCAATGTTTTGAAATTTAATAAGGATTTCTGATACTCATAAAAATCAAATTGGACTCACGGACTGTTATAACATTTGAGTCCAATGGTATCTAAAATATGTTGATGGTATACATATGTAATATTTTTATATTTAATTTTGTGCATTTTTGAAATGAAAGGGAGTTAACAAATAGAAACCAGTGTTCCATATCACATAGAAATGGAGGTATTGTATCTCCTGATGCTCGAAATCACGTAATAAGTAAGGAGGGAAAGGTTGTGAAAACGTAATGGCAATCTGCCTCAAGAGGTGTAAATATGTACCAGATTTTTACCGAATTTCAGCCACTGACTGAATGTAATCAGGTTTGCTATCCATGATCGCATTGTTGCAGATGCAATTTTATATAACTCCTGTAAGCCTAAGGGGAGTTAGTAGTTACTCAAAGAAACAGCATATTAACTTACAAGTTTAAACCATGTAATTTGTGTTGCTTATTTCAGGGCCAACAAGTTCGGAGTTTGCATAGATGTTTGCCTGCCAGCAGTGAACACATGTTTGTGGTAAATATATATATTTTGAGTATGTTATACTCATACATGGGGATACTCATTTACTGGCTCCAACGCAGAATGGATGCTCCGCAAGGCTCACATCTTGCACTGACCAGTGATCCACAACTGGTTTACCAAAGGCGATGGTATTTTATTTGAGCGTAGGACTAGGAGTTGGAAGGAAGAGAGTAGGAGGAGGAGATACTTTAAAGGAACTCGTTTTTTTTGTTTTAAGGGGAAAGTAGATGGTGCATGTTTGCAAATAGACCGGTAAATGCGCCAGCTGCCGCCTTGTTTTGAAAACACTGTGTGCAGTCCTATTTGTGGGAAAGTGCACATAAGAGATCCCTTGCTGCTAATCAGAAAATAGCCTATGTGGCAGTAGCAAGTTTCCTCTAAAGACCATTAGTCGGAAAACACCATATCAAGCCTGGAAAGTATTTTTTGAGACATGCCTGACAAAATGTTCTATGTCAATCAATTTGTGCTGGTCGAAAACGTACCTGTCACCCAATTGTTTTTTTTATTGCACACCTCATCACAGATACTTCAACTTTCAGCAAAGTACTCTGTATACGCAAAAAATATACTGCGAACATATTAATAGTGCCTCGAATTCAATTACACGCGAACTTATTTTCGGTTTGGCTATGAACACCATACACTAAATTCGTAATACATTCAACAAGTTATCTTGTCCAAAATGGACGGGATGCTTATTGATTATTGGGTTGCAATAATCAATAAGTATTAAGTTCTTGAACTACAAGTTATCAACATTTCGTACAAATGCAGATTTCAGTTTTCTCAATGTTTTTACAAAGATTATATGTGATTATTCATTAATAATTATGAATATTCTTAGTTAATCTGAATGGAAACTTAAGGGTACAATCAATAAATACTATTTGTTTAAAAAGTTGCATCATGCACATGTTCAATCGATAACAGGTCTTATTGGAAATATATATAACACGTGGATAGCATGCTGATAATGTCAAGGTATACATGTATAAATGAAACTGTAACTCTAAAGAGTTTGGTAAATGTTCCTTTTTTATTATTGGGGGACGTAGTCACAAAAATACTTCCTCATGACAAAGTACAATGAAAGCTCGAACGCAATTTGTTTTAGCCGCGAAAATTATTGCTTATAAGGTACTGGAAGGTTATGTTCTAACAAGCTTTTTCTCAAAAGTCGGAGGATTTGAATATGAAGTATCAACAGAACTACAATTACTGGGAGGATACGTTTTTTTTTTTAAACGATGCAATTTTGTTCAATGTCTTGCCTTCATGACCAGTCACGTGACATCAGCATGCTGACGTCACATATTTTAGCAGCATATCCAAATCCCGTTTACACTGCTAATTCTATATTATCAACCGATATCATTTAATGACACTGATGGGGGAAGGGACAGGTAGACGTTCACAAAAATCATCAAAAGTTTTGGCGACTTCAAGCTAATGTTGCCGATTATTTAGGTCATTCGCAGGTTATTTAGGTCATTCAGAATACGTCTGCCGATTAAGGATTCGGGGAGTTCAAAGTATTATTTATAGAATCATTGGGCTTGATAGGGTCTATTAATAGATTTACCGGTAAATGCAGTGGCGACTCAGTTACTGCTAGGCATAAGTAAGCATGTGTATGATCTTGAAACTCCTCAAAATATGCATTTTAAATGTACAGCATTGAACTGATTACAAACAAAAACAACAGATTTTGTGGTGGACAAAATGACTGCTAATATTAAATTTGTGACTGTCAAAAATTGACAATCAACAATTTTGTACCAGACAGCGTCCGTGACCGAACACTTATTTCCAGGCTTGCTGTAACATTACAGTGCTTTATTGAGTATATTCACTCTAATAATTAACCTAACTTCAAGATTTATTCAAAGCAGTGCAGATCCTCAAACTTCATTTCAAAGTTGAATATTCTGCTTGCATCAAACTGTTTGTTAAATTTTTTTCCATCAGTCTGTCTTTGCTGTTAACATGCTCTGTAAATTCCAAAAATAATGTACTAGTTAACATGCCATGCTGAAATCTAATTGGCTTTCTATACGACACACAAACCTAATATTGCCTTATTTGTATTTCAAAATTGAATGCACAACTGATATGAAACTGACTAGATATAAGATTAAAATACTGGTCTTCCTGAAATACTCTTTGTAGCACTAAAATGTTTTTATTTTGTAGTTGTTGGGTGGAACAGTGAACAGATTGACTACAAGTATAGGAGGAGTTGTGAGAAGCATGGCACAAAACCTTTGATAAAACTGTTGCCACAAATACAGGTAGACATTTTACAACGTCAAAAGTAAAGTTTATTTTATTTAACTTCGTCTATATATTTATATCTTATCATCGGTTATTGGATTTCAATCACA
The DNA here is from genome assembly GCA_032355785.1 of Symmetromphalus regularis. Classification (NCBI taxonomy): domain Eukaryota; kingdom Metazoa; phylum Mollusca; class Gastropoda; order Neomphalida; family Neomphalidae; genus Symmetromphalus; species Symmetromphalus regularis. The sequence goes on from JAULBS010151511.1 coordinate 5,393, forward strand.
TGGTCATTCTGGCATATTTATTTAGAGGAAACCCACAGCCGCCACAGGCTACTCTTTCCGACAGGCACCATCCAACAGATAGGACAGCACATACCACGACCTTTGATGAATCAGTTGTGGACCACTGGTTGGAATGGAAAATAGCTCAAACTGCAAATGGATCCACTGAGAAGGATCAATCCGACAACCAACCAGTTCACAGGCAGACATGCTACTGTTTGATCTACATCTTGCTCCTTTTACAAAGTCACTTACCTTGTATGTCATTGTGTACATGTACAAGTCATGTGCATGTTGTTACTGTTTTTCTTTAAAATACCACAGCTGTTTGACAATATTGCACTTTTGTTGTTTTTAAATTTCAGAACATGGTTGACAATGGCAAAAGGAATGAATGCCTTAATTTAAAAGGTAAGTAAATACTAGTGTTCTTACGGGGTGCACCAGGTGATCAATGCAGATGTATCTAATATAATTTTCTGCAGTTATCAGGTATGCAATTAAGTAGAATTGATTGTTGTTAAACTTGTACAGTAGTTAAGGGTTTACCTGGATTTTATAAAGGGTCCCTGGGTCTCACCTGTGTCTTTTCTGAGGGTCCCAACCTAAAATCTAAGGGTCCATAAGAGTTGCAGAAAACAGGTTTTGCATTAAGAAAAAATATTTATCCTGTCTTCATTTTTATCTGTTTTATACTGAATAAATGAATTATTTTTTATGGCACTAAAATGTTCCAGTATTGTTCCACCCCACTCACTATTGTTTATTCATAACTGAGTTGATTATATAACCAAAACAGTTTTGATATTTTTATAGCAGTCCAATGGGACACAGTGTCTGTGACTTTGGGGGTCCAAATGACCTTTTGTTGCATCCTTTACGCAGATTTTGCAAGTCCAGTAAATCCCTGATAGTTACATGTACACACACACGAACACACACACTCATGGATATACAATCATGTAAGTCTTAAATCAAATTTTAAATGTGATCTGAATATACTAGATGTACTTGTAGTTAGAGGTGTAACGATACTCAAATATTCGGTGTACCGAACAGCAACCTATATCGTAGTTGTATTCGTAACCATCTGTACTGAATACACGGATATGTAATAAAACAGTATACTGTATAGTATATGCATTTATTTGGCCAGTTATTTGATTTGAAACTCAACTAATTATTATATATTAAGCGCTAAGTCGTACCATGTCTTGCTATTAAAACAGCATTATCAATATCTATAATAATTAGATTTAAGCTCCTGATTTACAAAAATATATAAAATCCCCATTATATTTGTATTAATTTTGTACTTTGTCCTTTCACACTTTGTTTATACGAATATAGGTGAAAAACTTGATCACAAGCACTGTGAGTGTATTGAGGAAATCTTGAAATGTGTCCAGTTTGAAACCATTGACCTGGAAGCAAGCCATCTAGATGATGAGGTACAAATTTATTATTTTGTAAGAGTTGTGGATAGAAACAACACAGGATTTTTATTGTCCTGGAAATGAAACCATATTCTTATGTAATAAGTAATAAAAAATATAAATAAAATAAGGTTTTAAAAGATGTGTTTCAGAGAAGAGCTGAAAATGTTTTTAGGTAGGGTACATGTAGATAGAGTGTTTTTTTTTTTTAGTGTTTTCATAAAACTCATTAAGTCATGGGATAAATGGTTCATGAGAAAAATCACAATGTTTGAATTACTGTTAATCATTGGTACTCTGTTATAGCAGTGTCTGTCATATAAGCATTTTGGGGTGTTTTTGTCACCTAGACTTGGGTGTTTTGTGAAAAGGCTGATCAATACTGGGATGCACTTCGTATGAAATTAAAGTCCTCAAGTTTCTACAGCTCTAACAACTTTAATGTCATGACAATACAATATTTAGTCTTTACTAAACTCTGTCCTTTAAATTTCTATCAAAGGCCATTGTAGAATTTTAATATTGTATTGTACCTGTCATTTTTGAAATGGATGCCATGCTTACATGTCCATGCCCATGCGCATCAACATTTTGAAAGTTAAACAAAATTAAAATGTTTATTTGTCTCACTCAGTATTTTTTGTTTTCTTCTTTGTATGATCCCAGCACCATGTTGTCAGTTTACTGTTTTAATGTAAGAAATAATTTATTTTTCAGTGTGCAGTTGCCCTATTTGATATGATTGAGTATTATGACTCAGCATGCCAACTGAACATATCATTCAACAAGAACATCGGAGTGAGAGGTTGGCAGGCATGCTCTCGGTTGATAAGAAAAGTAAGAACTAAATGAGTTTGACATCAATTACTTGTTTTTATACAGTTTTTGTGGCCCATTCTCAGAAGTTAAACCTTTGCTAGAAAACTGTTCAAGAATCATATAATCATACAACCCCTGCAATTAAGAAAATATACACAGAAAAATAAATGCTGTGGAGAAATAGTGTCCATGGCAATTTTAACATAAAATATACTTTGAAAACAAAATTGTCTATAGCTAAAAAAAGTGCCACGGAGAATAAGAAACTCCCCAGCATTGCCGATTGTCACAGGCATTTTCAGGGGTGGTACATAGCATTGGTAGTATGCATTGATTGATTGAATATTGGTTTAATTACAAAAATAATCATTGACTGTTGTGGTTAGATAGTATATAGGTGCTAGTATCTAATTATAAATGGAAGTTGGAATCTAAATAAAATATCTACTGACTGGTGAATTAGTATAATTCAGATTTTGCTTGGCTCCAGTGATTTCTGTTTGCCTGAGATGATGGTAAACATTAATTTTTGTTACTGTTCTGACATATTTTAATTTTTAGACTCCTCATCTGACATATATTGATATGAGAAACTGTGATTTAAATGAGAGATCGGTCCCAATTGTTGGTCGGGCTCTAAAATTGGGCAGTACACTGACTGTGCTACATTTGGAGAACATATACCTATCAGGCCGGTCCCTGATGATCATGGGTAAGTTACTATTTAGTTACAATGTGAAGTATACCTAATTTACCTAATTTATAGAGGATACTTTTTAGATATTCACAATATTATCAGCCTTTTTGGTTGTTAAAAACTAATATTTTTTGTAGTTTAATTGAATTATAATGCTAAAATTATAATTATGTGTGTCATATGTTATTTTTAAAACTAATTTCAGACCTGTAGTTGCATGTATATGTCTCATGTAAGAATCAAACTATATAAACTGATTAGAAATGTTCAGTTAGTTAATATTTTAACACCACAGTGACTGTAGTTACATTATGATAGCATTCTTTGTGAACATCTTTAACCAAAGTCTGGTCTAGTGAATATACTACATGTAGTTATTAACTGGATAGAGTACATCACAAATGGGATTGAATTCAATTTGTATTTTAATACATTCAGTTGCTGCTCTAAAGATGAATGAAATTCTGGAGGAACTGTTTCTTGCTGATAACAAGTTATTGCCGAGTGATGGCATCCAGCTAGGTACTCTGTTAAAATTTAACCACCATCTACAGCTGCTTGATGTTCGAAACAATCATCTCCAGGTGGGTAGATGATATCTTGATTCAATTAACTTAGTAATCCATGTGCTCATTTTAGTCACATATTGCAGCTTCAGAACTAAAAGGCTGTAAGTTGGGTAGCAGATTGTGGAGAAAGGGCCAAAAACTGTTTCTCACCTATACACAAGTTTTATGTGGAATATCTTTTAATTTTAACATAAATGTGGGATAGCTTCAGAAACCTACACACACCCTTTGTGCACCAGATGCAGCTCACTTAGGGACATTCGGTGATACCAGTAAGTGTCAAATCCAGACTTGCACTCTTTTGGTTCTGAAGCAGCAATATATGAATATAATGTTGTTAGGATATTTTGTTTCTTAACCTCCAATTTGCATAACTGAAAAATTCAATAATATCCCAAAGCTGATCTATACAGTAAAAATAAGATGTATATTTTAAAATCTAGCACCACTGTTCTTTATTTTAAAAATAGTTAAAACAAAAACATGTGTCTGGCTGTTTAATTATTATTTCGACAGACCAAATAAGTTTTAGAGGAATAATTCTATAGACCAATACTAATAACAAAACAATGTTTTTTTTGTTTTTTTTAATAAATTAGGTCTCAGTAAAACTTGAGTCAGTAGCTGTGCAAATCATCAAACTGTTTAAATTTTAAAATGATTTAAATTTCTAATTAATGCTTTTAAATATTTATTATAATAATTGTTCTTTGCCAGTGAGTGTTTGTTAAGTGTTAAATATGAATTGTAAATGTTACAGGATGTGGGGACAACCCATCTTTGTGATGGGTTATATGAACAGAACCTTTCGTTTGGCCTGAAGACTCTTGTTCTTTGGAATAATGGAATTACATATCAATCGATGGCAGCACTTGGTAGAGCACTGGTAAAGTAGTCATTTTGAAAAATCACTTTCAATGATTTTATTTCTGAACTTTGACTTGATACCCTTGTTTATAACTTCAGGAAATTTGTCTTCATTTTGCAAAGAAATTAGGAATTTTCACTTTTTCTTCAAAAACTTTAAAAACTGTTAGAATAATAAAATGTTAAAACTGTATTTTAATGAAATTAAGTCATCTGTGTATTGATGTAATAAAAGATAAATTTTTATTTTAAAACTGAAAATTAAAAATGATGTGATAGTCTTTACAAAATGATGGCAGCACTTGATAGAGCACTGGTAAAGTAGGGAATTTAGCAAAATAGGTGACAAAACTCTTGTTTTTTGTATATTACCAACACACCTTGCAATTCAGAAAATTGATGAGGGAAAAACAAATGTTGAGGTAAAAGCAGTTAGCTTCTGTTGAAATGTGTTTTTCTGATGTAAATAAAATAGCAAATCCTGAATTAATCAAACAGTTTTCTTCAGTTTTTATATGCAACCTCTACATCTTATTTGATGTGTCACTGTGTGTAATTTTGTTGATGTTGCCATTATCACTTGGAACATAAATCTTGTTTAAGAATGGTATACAGGGGTGTAGATTAGCGATAGCCCGACCACCCATGTGGGGTTCAAATCGAGGTTTACAAGTTCAATATTGATAATCATCTGCCTCAGGTTTCTCCAAAGTGAACCAAAAAACTGAACTCCAAACAGTGACAGAGACAATAATCGAATCACATATTTTGTTTGCTACAGATGCCATTTTTGCTTTGCAAGTTTGTGCAATCCTGATAATGCGCGAGACTATCAGTTTCCGGTCTCTGGCTCATGCATTCTTGGCCTTGATTTGGTCAGCAACGTGGCATTTTTAGGTCAATGTAAATTCACTGCCGAAAAAAAAAAAAAAAGACAAACAAGCAGAAAAAAAAATCTATAAATTATAAGCCATAGGATTTCACGGTGACGATCGTTACTGGTAACGTGTCGGTACAGTGTCAGCGAAATCATGGAAACATTTTTTTTTTTTAAACATATCTGACACTAGAAGACTGTGAAATCCGACACTAATCAAATACACGTACTGTGCAGAAAAAGAAAAAAAAGAAAATTGCCAATCATGTAAGCCTCAACTGATGGTTTTATTGTTTAACAAGCTATTTTTGGTAAGAAGGAATAGACAGTGTTGTGAACAAAACCTTTACAGATGACATTGTTCAAAGACCACTGCCTAGCAATAGATGTATCTAAAAAAAGGTGTCACTTCTTGATTTAGTGGGGAGCGGGATGTAGCTCAAACGGTAGGATGTCTGCCTGTGAACGGTTGGTCGTCAGATTGATCCTTTTCAGTTGACCCATTTGCAATCTTGGCTGTTTTCTGTTCCAAAAAGTGGTCCACAACTGGTTTATCAAAGGCTTTGGTATGTGCTGTCCTGTCTGGGACAGTGCATATAAAAGACCCCTTGCTGCTTATGGGAAAGAGTGGCCTATATGGCGGCAGTGGGTTTACTCTACAATAAATGTCAGAATGAACATATGATTGACGTCCAATAGCCAATAATAAGATAAAAATCAGTGTGATCCAGAGGCAACGTTAAATAAAACAAACTTTACTTTTCTGGATTTAGTGACATCATAGCCGAATACACGACCTTGTTTGAAATTAGTCCACACATTTGCTTTCAGTGTTCTCCAACTTTTCTAGGACCAGATTGGTTTGACAAATAATAATTAAGAATTACTTGTTTTATTTCATGTTGAATTAAAAACATTGTTATTTCCCGCATGTATTTTCCGCCATCTTGGTCATTATGTGACTAATTCTGTTTTGAGACTGATGATTACTGCTTACTGTAACTGCTATACTTTGTTCCATTATACATGCTGTTTAGAGGGACTGGGGAGGGATTATAAATATACAGAGGTCAATTAAACTGATTTGTTACCATCCTACTTGTATTTTAATTACCAGAGTTTAGTGATGCATTCTTACAGACTGAATTGTTTATTCTGTTGTTAAAATGTAGCTAACAGTAACGAGCGCTAAAAAATCATAAAATCCAAAGTAGACTGAACACATCTCTGACAATTTTACTGATTGATGGCACATATATGAAGAATAAATCAATGAAGTTTCAAAGCTGTGTAACCTATACCCCTAGAGATATGACCATATTTGTAAGTGACACCAAATATTATTGATAAAATTTGTTGAAGTAGTATATGGTACCCAGTGTTCGAGATTAGAGGTATCCCGATATCCCGGGGATACCAGATTTTAATTTGGGATACCATACTTCAAGAACCC
>JAULBS010151522.1:0-12110 GCA_032355785.1 Symmetromphalus regularis
CTTCACTCACTCTCAGACAACGTGCACATGTCTCGGAAGTGGTATGTCATCTTATATTCGTGATACCATTTCACCTACTTGCATTCCGTCTGTGTTTTATTCTGATAAAATATCACTATTGCGGTCATTTTCCGAGAACACTATGCCACGAAAAATCAATTCCGTCATTACATTGCGATACAAAATACAAGTTAAAAAGACCCAACGGGATATCCCATTGTAAAGTCTTAACGGATTTTTTTTTTATAGCGGTATATCCCGTTGTAAAGTCGCAAAGGGTTAAGTATGAAAGTTAAACATGTTTCATATTTACTGGAACTTTCTTGTTGGACAAGTTATTTTACAAGAAGTTTTCTCATGGAGAAGTGAAGGAATATCAACTATTTTATGTAAACCACGTGTAGAGGAGACAGTATTTTTAAGTATTAAAGCAGAAGTGAAATAGAGCCAGTTTCGTGGTCAATATATTCAATATGGTATTATAAATTAATTAGTTTAACAATTTTTTTGAATAAAATCATGTTTTAAAACGAAATAAAATTATACATTAAAATTAAAAGGCTTTCGGTAGTTTCCGTACGTGATTTCAATGGAGCCAGCTAAGGATAGTCAGTCATTCACTATTCAGCATTTCACTTATTTGGAGTCTTTCCTTTTCGTCATAGTTCAGTGTGTTGCATTGAATTGTACAAACAGAGCATAAAAAGGATGTGGACTGTCATTTTCATTTTCCAAAGTCATTGTTTGATTAAGACGAAAGCCTGTGATCATTTGTGCTCGGCACATTTTGAAAAAAGTTTTGTTTTTTGCACGATTTGGACGTTTTAAAATCGTTGAATAAAACAGAAGTTGTTCTGAAGAAGAAAAAACCAGTCTTAAAAAGGACGCAGTTCCAACTATATTTTATTTTGTTTGCCGTTGTACAAAACCCTTATATCCCGGTGGGAAGAGCAAAGGTTTCTAATGTTTATACCTTGTCTCAGCGTCTAATTTTCAGAAATTCCACCACATGTCAGTGAAATCAGAGAACTGTCATTCTTATTGTTGATATCCTTGTTCTTTATTATTATTTATATGTTAATTTTTGGTTTTTAAAAAATATGTTTTATTTGAAATATGTTTCAGACAATTTGGTGTTACAAACATTTTCAGTTGAAAATTGTTTTATCAATATAATTTCGTCACTGTTTTTACAGGTGTCTGCTTTGGCGTCCACGCATTCGTTAATAAATTGTTCTCATGCATTACTTGATTAATTATATAATTTAACATGTCAACAAAATAAATTCATTGTAGAAACATTGAGGGGTAAGTGGCTTTTTATGCACCTTCTGTGTGTTCTTTAAACCTTCGTCTTGCAAAGCACGTGTAGCTTTCAGAAAACATGAAGCATTGTGTATGAAAGAGGTAAGTAGATCTACTTGTTTAATTTTCGGTATTGCAGTGCTGATTTAGGGTATTTATGCATATAAATTACGAGGTGGAATACCAGAGGCATAATTAACTTTCTTTCAATGAGGTGCAACACCAAAAATATTTCTTTTCGCAGAAAATGCATTTTATGCTGTGCACATAATATCCAACTCATAATCGATTTGAATTTTTTGTTTATTGATTTGTTTTTTACCATGTTCAATTTACTATCGAAAACAACCTATTAATGTTTACAACAACACCAGTTAAATAAAATGCATACCATTGTCAAATGTTAATCTGTAAAATAGAAGTCACTTCAGTGGTCTGTTTGTGTCATATTTTTCCTTATTTAGGCATGAGCTAATACTGAAAATCATTTAATATAGTGATACAGTGCAAAATAGCTTACCGTTCAAATAATACTTTGCTTAAAAATAGGGTAGCCTAAATCTTAACTTCTTTTTATTTTTGTGGGTCTTTTTTATTTAACGAAGGTCACGGTTCGTATATGTACGGCTGCTCTACACGTGGTCTGTCACACATTGGTACTTCCTCATACTCATTTTCTTCAAAAAAAACATGCTGACAGCAAGCTGTGTGCAAAGAAAATGAATTGTTGAAGCCATTTCACTGTCAGTTACTAGTGATGCCTGACTCCTGTGAAGTCAGATAAGCCAATTTCGGGTGAGAAAAGGGGAGATTAGTCATGGAGGTTTTGAAAGCTTTTAACCTGCTGTTCATGAATGAAATGGAAATTTCTAAAGTTTAACAAAAAAAAATTCTCCTCTCTTAGTGGGTGTTTATAGATAATGTTTACGAAAATAATAATCCAAAATGGTGTTATATTTCACTTCTGCTTTAAACTATAAAAGAAATTCAATATTGACATTTGACTTTGTTTACTCACAACTATTTAAAGTATATTTAGATTTGTTTTTGTTTTAATGCCTCTGCAATATCTGTATTTAGGATATTGTACAATTTATTCCTAGTCATTCATTTTTTTCTCCATGTAATCTGTTTGAATTGGCTTGCTGTATATGTTACAGGCAATGTGTCAAATCAGTCATTTGGCCAAATCACTGAAATATTCAGACATTTAGCAAAATGCCTGAAACCTAAAGGCATTTTATAACATGACTAAAATTTCCAGTCATTTGACCAGATAACTGAAAAGTAATGTTAGTTGTGACAATTTGACTAGAACAAAACTTCCCTTGTTGGCCGTCTGTGAGACAGACTTTATAAACTTGTTCGCTTACTCATTGTTCCAATCACCCTGTGAGATAAAATGTATTTGTCAATAGAATATTTAAAATCATTGTATGAGATACCCATATTGACATGAGGCAAATTCAAAGCCCTTTCATTATCCCACTCCTAACCAATTCAATTCATGTTCAGAAAAGCTTTCACTAGAAGATACTGACCATTTCAAGAATTTAACTTTGTATGAAGTTGGAATCATTGACTGGTGGTCACGGGTTCAAGAAGTGTAACTGCAGTGGAAGAAACAAATGTAAATGAAGCTATGAAAAAAAAAAAAAAAATCTTGTGTGTAATTGTAGGTGCCATTCAAACCTAAATTGCTGTAAAAAAAAAAAAATAACATTTCGCAGTTTTGGTTAGCATTTTTTTGAAAAGTATAACATTCAGTGTGAGCTTTCAGTCATTTGGTTAAATGTCTAGTGTTCTAATTTAGGCAAATGACCGGTAATTTTATAAAATGCCTAATTATCATGGGCATTTTGCAAAATGTGAATATTGCACTCGTTTGGCCAAATGACTGATTTAACACATTGCTTGTAACATATACCATTTCATTCCCAGTATGCTGGACAAAATATTTTTAAAATCCAAATAGATATATATTTTGAGTTAATAAAATAAATGCAGAAAAGATGAGGCCACTTTAAAATTTCTTTATTCTCATCACCTTTTATGTTTATTGAGGAAAGGATTGTTTGTTTAACCAACACCCCAGCACATCCTCTCCAATAGCAGCAAGTGATCTTTTATATGCACTTTCCCACAGACAGGACCGCACATGGCACAACCTACGATAAACCCATTGTGGACTACTCTTTGATGTAAGTGGCTTACACCTACACATTTGAGCCTTTGCAGAACACTGTCTGTGGGTTGGAGCAGGTATCGAGATTAAAAATCCCTGCTGTGAGACTGACAGCTTAACCACCGAGGCCAGTACTTACGGAGGAAAGTAGGAGAAAAATTTCCACATGTAGTTAATATTCTGTCATTTGAATGTCAACTGGAAATAAAATGAGACATCAAGGTTTAATAAATTAGATTGAATATATTTTGAAATAAAGTGCAATTTTGAAAAAAAAATCAAAATGCGTGTTAATCAAAGGTGGAATAAATGGATTTGAATTGAATTTATCAGTACAAAAAATTCAGGAGTTTGGATAATTGTAGAGTGGATTTCATAAGAATCGTGCTCTTAGCTAAATGTACGTAATGAAAATAAATGTGAACAAGGTGTTCTGGTCTATACCTGTGTGTACGTGAATGTATGGTTGCTTAACGACACCTTCCCCATAATGTACGTGAATGTGTAATTATCAAAAGTGTGACTTAATTCGGAGGTAGAGTGTCAGACTGAAGTGCTGATTGGGTAAGCCAGTCAATTTTTGCTATTTCCTATTCCAGCCAGTGATTAACAAGTAGTTAACATGCTTTTTTTTATTACCTGTTTGCTATTGGATGTCAAATATTTGTTAATTCTGACAGTCATCAAAGGAAATCCACGACCTTTTTACATAACCAGCATATCTTATAAGCACTTTTCCACACAAACAGGATAGCACACACCACAGCTTTTAATATACCAGTAGTAGGATGCTGGTTGGGACAGGAAAACCAAATAAGAGAATGAGTCCATTAAGTGTGTTCAGTCCTAGGACCATGCACCTATTGAGGTGGATGCTGCATGTGAAATTAACATTTTTAGATAGCAAATTGTTTTAATTGATTGTAATATTTTCTGTACGTGTAATTAATATGACTCACCAGCTCATAATTAGTTTCGGTTTATTGGAGGCTTTTAAAGCATTACATTACATATGTTTTAGTGGAGTGCTATTTTGTGAATACTTGTTAAAGATGAGTGGTCTGAAATCAATTTCTGTGTGAAAAAGTAAAATATGAATGGTCCCTTATGCTGTATCATTCTGAACCTAATCTCTGTCAAAATAAGTGTAAGAGCAGCTGGTTTGGGTTTTTGGTGGGGTTTTTTTTTTCTCTAAGTAATAAAGCACATTTATAAGATCAAAATGAGGTAGTGTATCAAACGATGTAATAGCAAAATATGACATTTCCTATCAAAACATACTGGGAGTAAATGTTGAACCTTTTGCCATTTCTTAATTTGAAACAACTGACACATACAAATTTATTAAAATACCATTGTAAAAAAAGAGGACATTTTTACATCACAGTTTAACACATAAATCTCTTAACAGACGTATGTATAGCAAAAAATCATTTCAAAATTAAGTGAGTTTAAAATGAGGTTTATGAACTTTTTATTGCATGGTGATCTTTATTTCATGAGTCTTGGATTTAAACCTTGTACCGTTAACAGTTATTGACAAAATTTAAAATCATATACTGAATCTTTTGTTGCATGAAAAGGTTTGTTTGTTTCTAAATATAATTTTTTTTAAATCTAAACTGTTTTGAAGACTATTGTTTAACGAAATCTCAGCACAAAAATTGATATTAGTTATTGGGTTTTCACTTAACTAAAGTGACTGTCAAAGCAGTTAGGTAATTCTGCTGAATACAAAACAGCATAACCCTTGTCTAGTTTTTATATTATTGTTCAGCAAATATTTTCTTGCATTGTTACTTTTTGCATATTCTTTCTTTTTTTCAGTTACTGTTACTAGATTTTAGTTTTGCAAATGTTGCCATAAGGTTGGTTTATTTTTTTTTTGCTTTTATTTTTTTACATCATATAATGTTTATGTAGTTATTTGTTAGTGGTTTTTTTTTTTTAATGACCTATCCTTGGTTTCTATTTTATGTATTTATAACCATTAATTTGACATTAACTTTGCATAAAGGTCAGCCGTATTAAAATGTTATTGTATGTGTGTACATTTAATTTTCAAAAGGCTATTGTGGCCTATTGGTCATCATCAAAATAAAAACTATCGGATATGACAATCTCATATTGGGCATTAGGGATCATTGGTGGTCGGGTTTCTATTGAATAACTATTGAGCAAGTTCACAACAGTTTATTTCAAGGAAAACCATCACTTTGAAAATATATAATGTTTGCAAAACTTCATTAATCACTAAAATAATAATGCTTGCAATGAAATAAGAAATGGTTGGTAATTGTGAACTAAAAATAAGGTTCATTTAAGATTTTATTTGGTGGTAATGTAGCTATATGATTACACCATTGATAAAGGATGGTTTGTCTTGAGCATCTGTTGCATGGATACTAATGGAAAAAAGTAACTGCACATTTTGAACAATGATATTTTTACTATAGCCTTTGAAAGGATATATTGTAAAACATATCGGCATTTTCCCGACCACTTTAAAATTTTGCAGGAATGTTTTTTTTTTCTTTTGGTTCAAATGTCAGATGGTCAACTGATGAAACTTTAAAATAGGTTTTTGGTCTGTAAAATATGAAATATGTAGTTAAATAGTTCGTTGTCACTCATTTAGAGTGAAACGGTATCCATGTTATAAAAACAAAACAAATTAAGTTACCAATTGAAAATGCCACACATAACTTAAATTGAACATCATATCGATTTTCAGGTGTTTGATTCCTAAAGGGATACTGTTGACGTAACATAATGTTTTACCATTATCCTCGTAACAATTTACTTGCTAAAGAAACAAACACCATACCAATAAAAATTACTCAAGTATGAACCGTGTATCTTGCTTAGAACAGTGTCCAGCATATTCGTCAAATTTGAACCCTTTTGAATACATTTGTGATGAATGGGAACAAAGCGTATGCAAATGTTTACCATTGTCAACAAGCATGAACAAATTTCAGCTGTTTTTCTTAAAAGATACGAAGCAACAAAATATTGCATATTTACCATGTTGTCTTCCGAGCTTGTACTGGTGGACGTGTGATTTAGGGGACGATGCATGGTACCCAGGTATTGTATTGTGCTCAATATATTCCAGTTTCTTTTCATTCCTAAATATCAGCTAGATATCCATATTTAATTAAATGTACACCACAGTTAATGATGCACGGTTACTTTTTTCTATTAGTATATAAATAGAAGTGTGTTTGCCATGATATGTAGCATGTTCTCAGGAAATTCCCAATTTGATTGGTAAAGTAAAATTTTGTTTTATTTAATGATGCCTCTAGAGCATATTGATTTTTATCTTGTCGGCTATTTCACGTCCATCATGTGGTCGTTCTGACATTTATTTAGAGGAAATCGGCTGCAGCCTCATAGGCAGCTCTTTCTGATAAACTGCAAGGGGTCTTTTATATGCACCGTCCTGATTGGTAAAGCAACCCTATATTGTTTTGCAGATAATTGTGAATAAAGCTGCCCAAATTGTAAGTAATGGTGTCAACATCCATTCCTGGGGTGATTATTTGGCATTGTTCAAAATTGATTTTAAATTTTACCTGATGACCCATGTAAGTAGTAGGTAAAGTGGATTTGTGTTGAATTTACTTCAAATAAATGCCAACTTAACAAAAGTACTTTTATGTATGTGTGTGCAATACAGACTTTAAATGAACATTTGTTTTGTAAATGCTGTAGTTGTAAATAGTCCCAATGACCATAGTAATATAGAACATTACCCACAGTTACATATAATTGTTTTATTACTATCAAGTTTTAAGTTGTCATTTGCCAAATACGAATGAAAATGGAATTTGGCAAATGCACTGCATTATGAAATTGCCAAACAGCTAATTTGAAAATTGCATTTCACTTTCAATCTGCCACTTCCTTGTTCCTTGTGTAATTCCAGCCCTTAATTGGTCAGCGAACCATCTAAATACTAATTTTTGTGTCTGCACATTTTATGCACAGTTCATTCAGACAACATCAGAAGAGTTCGACATCGGTAGATTTGTTGAACAAAAAAAAAATAACTGCCTTTTACATTACTTAATATTCATTTGGCATACTTCGGATGATTTTGTCTCTGGCAGTAATGTCATTCTGTGTTCCACTATAGTTTAATGTGGCCAAAATTGTAGAACATTTAGTTTTATTGGAAAATCAGAAAATATAGCACTATTTATCAAAGGTCAAATCATATATCTGTTTTTACAAATATTTTGAATAATAATACAACTTAAAGAGTTATACGGTAAATATACTGTGTAGAATCAGTTTTGTTCACTTTATTTGGCTACAAAATTAGCCAAATTGCTAATGATTTTTACGGTCCAGCTTAAACCCTGACTAATATGTTAACTGATTGGACACACTTTAATATCACTTTTTAACTGATGCAAATGTGTCCTTTGTCTTACTACAGAGTTTTCAAACCAATAATACTTAGTAACATCAGTGGTCATGTCTAGTATTTAAGTATGTTGTAGTCTTGGACCATTAGAAAATTGATTATTGGTAATGAAAGTACTTTATAATTTAATGAACCTTCAGTTGAGCAGTTCAGAATTATAAACCCTTCTTAACATTTTATAATCTAAAGATTACACACTTGCTCCAAAGAAAAATGTATTGTATCATACAAGAACAACCACCATTCATATTCCTTTATAAAGCACAGATGACATTGTAGAATGTAACTTAGAACAGCTCCTTCATTTTCACCTTAAGTTTGTGGTGCAATAACAATACTGACTGCTTTGTCAAGACTGTGTTGGGAATAATTCATGTATTCATTTGTTACGTTACATCTGTTGATTTATTATATAACAAATATTATAGAATATATATAGTAGTTTAGAATATTGTTTAAATATTACAGAATATATCTTGCATGTGGGTACAGATCTAGGCTTGAAGTGCCAAGTTTCAAGTGAATATGAGGTTTTGCTTTATTCAGAATTATCCCGTTCGCCATGCCTGCTGTGGCAGTCTTGTATAATAATACAATCCAAAAGTAACAGTCATTTTCCGTATCGCTTCCTTAAAATTGTACACTATATTGTGTGAGACTGTCCTTAAAGCACTCAAATGCAGAGTGACCTTTTTTGTCTTTGTCTGTGTTGAAAAAAGGGTAGTACTGCAGCTCATCGTGAGGTGATGTGAATAAAAGTGAGTTAATTAGAATCACATTTACTTTTGTATTTTGAAATAAGTGACGAGAATGAAATATTGCAGCTTTAAGAATTCTTATATTTTCTGAAATATTGGAGATAGTAAAATAACGATGATCTCACTTGAGAGTAATCTCAAAATGTAATGCTTACATTACTGACAGCAGAATCAAAACTGTTTGTATGTTCCCTTGATATTTTTTTATGTAGATCTGATTTCTTAGTAAACTGCTTGTTAACATGGTTAACTCAGTTTGGTCTTTGTGGGGACTACAGATACTATTTGTGCTGCATGCTACATTGTATGTCTTATACTCTTATGTCACAAACATTTGTGTATCCTGATACATTGAATGCTTATACATGTACAAATTAACTGAACATTCTGAAAACAAGGACCGGCCTAAATAAATAAATTTCAGGGAACCAGACCCGAATTTGACAAGACTGATGTTTGTTTAAAGTCAGCTTGATATTGAAACATCTTTAGAATTGATTCTACCACAAATGTCATACTCTGTCTGCTGTATCTATTTGTTGGCCTGTTTCCTGAAATTTTTAAAAGGTCTTTTCCAGATACTGCATAGATCTTTATTTTTCTTTACATTCATGACCATTAAAAAAAGTATTTTTTAATGATTTGAAAATAGTCATTGTCATTGTTTATTTCATTATCAATTAAAACTGTTTATTAAAATATGTTATGTGTTTGTTATATTTTAAAATAAAGTACGTGAACGGTACAAATCAAATTATTATTATATTCATTTTAATTCATGAAAATCTTAAAAACTATTGATATTATAATTAACATTTACAATATGCGAACGAATAACATTAAAGTAAAATCTAAAATTTTACTTTTGAACACCGTTATGAAACGTACAGCACTGTGTGTCCGATGTGATAAAATAACTAGTAAATGTGTTTCATTTCAGAATAGTTACGTTAGTGAGGGGCTAGTAGAACTTTGGTTTATTCACTTGACTACGTGTCAAAATTTGATTGTTGCTAAATTAGTTAAAAGAACAATCTAGGTCGAAATACCTCCGAGTATGTCACAGTACATATTGGAAGATTCAGGAAAAACTCATTTCAAAATATTTTTGTGTTGTGCTTTAGCAAGTCAAATTTGATACACATGTATTTCATTGCATATTAGCCTTTTGTATAACATTTAAAAAATAAATAGCCTTTGTCTTCCCGAACTGATATTTTAGTAAAAAGAAGTATTTCATCTATATTTGACAACATTCGTTAGTGGGATTTATATTCTAATAAGCAAAAATATATTTTATTAAATTGAATTTTTTCTTTAAATACATGGTTACCGTCCACGATTGGGATTTACAATTACATGCTTACCTTATATGAGTGGTGATACTGGATTAAACAACTAAAGGTCATTAAGTTGAATACAAATAGTATTTGCTCGTTTGGCTGTTAGTATTAATATGTCAAAATATACCTTTCTTGTTGATACATTACCTGAATTTATTTTTAGGATTGACCAGTTTTCATAAAACTAGCCATGTATTAAAGAACCTATCGAGAGTTTCCACGATATCTTGCCAAATTCTATACAAAATTAGAGAATAACCTTGTGTTTGTGCGCGTGGTAAAAAAATAAACATTTTGCTGTTATGAATCATAATATGATGTTGATGTTTTTTCTTTCGAATTCTACTTGCCTGTAAAGGCATACCGTATATTAAATTTAATGAATTTAATCAGTATTACTATTAGCACGTACTCTGCAAAGCATTCCAGCCATTCCTACGTGTGTAAATTAGCATGTGATTAGTAATTCTTCAATAATTGTAATAGTTTTTCTTTTTGTAATACAAAGGACTAATGTGTTTCTCTTTTATTTGATAAAAAAATTTCCCATATTATTTAGGTGGAGTTCGTTTTTTCTAATGGTGTAAATAGTGAGGCCCACAATACAAAAGAAAGGAGAGGGGGTTGGGTTTATACTTTTAAGCTAAAAAACGTATTAGTTATATGCAAGGAAAAAATTCTGAAAAGTTCAGAAATACGTATCAAAATCGTTGGTAAACGTTAAAAGAGGACATTTTCAAATTCTCTGGATTTTCGTCAGAACCTGTTTTGAGGCTGGGTGAATATTCCTTTTTGATTTTGTGACATCTAAATCTGATTATCAGTAGCACCATGGAAAGTATCAGAGAAGTAGTTGAAATGCAGCCAATAACCACTGTACTGGTTTCTGAAAATAGAATATAAATCGGTTGTAACAAATCCAAGCATTCAGTTCTGTGCAGAAATCACCTCAAATGAAAAAAACAAAGTCACATATGAACATTTAGGAAAGGACTGATTGTTTAACGTTACCCCCAGCACGTAGTTTATTCACAGGCTATTACCTGTCAGTTTTGTTTTCCCCAACTCCACCACAGGTTACTCTTTCCAGTTAGCAAGGGAATTTATATATATGTATTTTCCTACAGACAGGACAGTATTGCACATATCATTCGTCGGTTTAAATGGCCTACATCTATTCTGGAGCCGGTATCGAGATTAAAAATCTGAAAAAGTCGTCTGCTGAATTATTTAACATAGATACATTTTACACTTTACCTGGATAAATAATACGAGTATTGTTACATGACGAAAGTGTACAGAGATGACAATGGCTGTTCAACACTGATGATGACTTGTTTGTCTAGTAAAAATAAACAGTACATTATTAAGGATAATGGTAATGTATACATTCATTTCACATTTCCAATCCATGTCATATGGACGTCATAAAAAAAAAAAATTGAATAAGCCATTGATAAAAATGGATGGTAATGATAAATTACGCCTAACTTTCTAATGCTTGTGGTATCTAGTACTAAAAAAAAAGACGCCCTCCCCACCTTTGGGAACTTGGGATTTCAACCATGATATACAAGTTACCGACTCAAATTGGACAGTGTCTCTCATAATAATAATAATAAACGACCCACCTCATGGGTATTACATCCGAAAGGCAACTTTTTTCTCTTAAAATATCGTTTGGTATAAAGTTCATTGGGAAAATTCGACTGGTATTACTTGTAGTCCAGTCATAATACACACCCCCGTGCGTTTTTTGAGGGTACTTTTTTTTTTTTTTTAATGATTGAAATTCATTATTGACGTCCCTGTGCTGAAAATTAGTCTGGCAGTCTTTTTTTTTTACACCTGTCGTTAGGCGGCCATCTTTAAAAATGGCCGCCATTTTGCTGTATTTAGAATAATTGTCAAAATCTCGATAACCAGAGAAGCGATTTTTATTTTTTTTAAACTGCGTTGCATGGGTACTGAAATAATTTCATTATGCCATTTCAAAATCTGAGTTTTTTTAAGTATAACAGATCTTTTGAAATATAATGGCGTTGTGTACGTATATTGACATTTACACTCTTGAACCCCAG
>JAULBS010151533.1:0-12108 GCA_032355785.1 Symmetromphalus regularis
TTACAAAAATGTTATTCTGACTTATTATTTCTCTTGACCTAGCGGAGAAGTGGATGTTTACCATCTCGAAGTATCTCTCTCTCTCTCTCTCTCTCTCTCTCTGGAGATGCCAGCCAATTTTAATGCCTGCATAAATGTATGTTTCAGAAGGGAGGGGGGTGGTGGTTCTAAAGAGTCCAATGGGTTAGACTGTTGTATAGGATTTGGCAACTATATTTTTAAAAATAATAATTTATTACCCATTTGACTAACATACAGTCATAACTAGTAATGATTATAGGTCTGCTACAGAATAATTGTATCATTACACGTTTTCATTTGTTTTGGCCTACAACAATAGTAAATTTTTGTAGCCAACATGAATCTGTTATATAAAATTTAAGAATTAATAACATAATAAGGTAGAAAAACATGTAACAAAATTGGTAGGTATCGGTCATTTAATTTAATAATTGGCATGGATAGCAGGCGCGGATGCAGGATTTCTGAAAGGGGGTGTCGAAGAGTGAATAGAAAAGGAGAAGAAATGGTTAATTTTCACGTCCTTCCACTCAGTAAAAGGTAAAAATAAATAAATAAAACGGATAAGGGGGTCCTGACCCCCTGGATTCGCTACTGGTTAGCACATACATAGTTAGTACATGTATATTTCAAAATATAGGGTCTATAGGTCTAGAAGAATATATATTTCAAGTAGAACGATAAGAATATTCGATCGAGATCATCAACATTCAAGTTGAAAATAAGTAGGTTACAGTAACTAAACCTATTTTAAAAATAATTATTTGGAAAAATAATTATATGTTTACTGTTGTATTTCATATAAACTGTAAAAATCCGATCAAGCAGCACATATACTGTAATAATTTGTGCAGTTTGATAAAATCGCGCCATATGTCCCAGCAGTCCATTTCTCAACCGGTCGGGGGATGACATATGGCCCGCAAAGCCGATCGCGCCTTATGTCCCACCGCGCCGTATGTCATCCCACACCGGATTCTGCATGCGCCATAAAGAAAAAGAGAAACGTCATGACGTACCGCATTTCTCCAGGGGTGTTAATTGAACGTTTCTTTCTCTGTAGACATTACCAGTGGCGGAACTAGAGAGGGCCAAACATTTTGCGAATAAATTTTTTATTTTTATTATATTATTATTTAACGTTAAAGAATCAGATGATTCTTTAGGGGCTCCCTTAAATCAGTAAATAGATTTTTAGATCCGCCACTGCTTACGCACATTAAATTTTTATTTTATTTCTACGGGCTTTTACAGAAAAAATCCAGTGAAAATAAATATAACAAGTCCAAATGATTTTACAAAGAAAAGAAGATAAAACTAATTATTGCTGGTTTTCTCTGAGGACCATGAGTTGTAAATGTTATATAATCAAGACCTAATAGCCATTTAGATTAAACACATACTCCCACGGCCACGGACCATTGACCTAATTAATTTCCAAACAAAGAATTAATTTAAAATATAAATATTTAATTTGTCCATAGAAATACTTCATTCGGCTACTTACATAACCACCACATCTCACTTATTATAAATATATTAAAAATAATGAATTAAGCTCACAAGTCACGTGACGGGTATTCCACTGTTACTGTTATTTTAAAACTTCTCAATATTTTTGTAGCTGCAAAAACATTTCGTATCAACTTATTTTGCCCCACGAGAGGAGTTCCAAACTTGAAATGTGTAAAAATATCTATCAACTCGACACGGAATTCCCTATACCATGGTTCAGTTAAAATGTCTTATATGATATGAAAACGAGATCTAGAATAACAAATGCATGCAAGTTTCATTTGTAATCAATATTTAGAGCACAAAGCCCCTTAAATTCCGTAGGACTATGCCTTTAAACAATTTGCTGGTCATGTATGTTGGTAAACTTCTGCCATCAGTTTCAGTATTGCCAAACAAATACTCTTTTTCTTTGTTTTTTTTACAACTGGCAATCGTAGATGGTTAGCTATAATCTGTTGTGATTTTCTTTAAAATTTTCAGTCAATTCAAGTTTGTATGTGTAGTGGACATTTGTTATCCTGCTCTATTCCTAACACATATCAGCACTGTAGCCTACAACAAATGATGCTGGTAAATTAAAAAAATGTCTCTGGAATGATGACAAAACAATAGCCTTTGCCTTTAATTTTTATTACTTTACACACATACAGTAAACACTACCACAAAAGCAACACTGTAAATAAAACACATACTAATAAATATTGAAGTCGTCAATATAAATCATTTATGATTACTGGATTTCTGCTTCCCATTTGTGTGAAACAGGACTAGATAAGTCTCAAATGAAAAAAAGGTGCCTACAGGATCACCATAATGATGAACTATATATTGGCCTTTTTATATGTATAATTTGTTACATATTAAAATTACTAAAATTGATGTGAATGGGAAATGAGCAGATTATAGAAGGAAAGCCAATTATAGAATAAAACATATTTTATTGACTAGTTTTTAGTCAATTTTGGATTATTGTTAAACAAAATTGAAAGTGAGGGGGAAAAAAAGAGAAATAAACACACATATAAAAAAAAAAATTTTTTATGCATGTCTTGTTACATACTTTTGTGTATTTTATGTTTTGTAGAATAGTGTTTAGTATCCCATGTCACTGTGTAGTACAATAATTGTGCTAATACAGTTTAAATAAAGTCATGATCCTTGTTTTGTTGCTAGTATTGTTAGTATTGTGTAAAATCCATTTTGGGTTACCAAAAGCACCAAGACAACAATATGCTATAAATAATAACAACTAGGAATACATCAGACATGTCAAAATGGTTATCCTAAGCAAGTATTTAAAACTAATAATTGTTTCTTTCTAGGGATAAAAACATTCGCTTGCTTGTCTCAAGGATATCAATTCTATATGTGGACCTGTAGATACAGAGAAATGAGATTTTTTATTTAAAAAGATTATTAATCATAATTATAATAAAAAGTGACATCAATTACATGTGGTTAAAAATGTGGTTCCAACATTATTAGTGTGTACCACAGTAGAACCATTGTTATTTAATATAACTAGATAGAAACTACCTTCCCTTTAAACATAGCTACAGGTTACCACAATATGGAATTGAGTGACAACAATTCAAGTAATTCTACTAAACAGAAGTTGAACATCAAACATAGCCAACTCTGGAAAGTATAATTTCATGCCTGTGCTCATCTTTGATTCTACTCACCCAAGTAGAATTGGAAATATATGGAATCAACCATCATAGACTTTGTCTCATTCATATGAAATTACAGATAGAATTTTTTTTTTAAACTGCCTGGATGTATTGTTCTTGAAGGTGATCATCCAGTAGTGACAATTATCGATATTCAAAAGTCATTAACAGTTCTATTATACTGAAACAACATTTTTGGGACAAGTGAAATGACAACATATACATATATTTAAAAAACACACCCCACACCATAACACATTATTATAAGACAGCATGTGGATCATTTCCCTTGTTAACACTGAATAAAAATACTTTCCCCTGTTATATGTCCTGTGATCTGTCAAATCAATTGTATTACAAAATAAACTTATAAAAGGTCTTCCTCAGGCATAACAGAATTAAACATTTGCATAACCCTTTTGTGGGATATGAAGTTTTTATTTTGGGCAACTCATTTACAAAATATGTTAACTGCAAATATTGTTCAATTATTGATGGATTTCACGGCTAAATGACAACAACTAAAAGGAATTGACACTGAACGTGCAACCATCTCCTTATAAATGATATGCTAAATTTATCGTGAACAAACCAAATAAGACTGGCACGAGCTATGCACCAATAAAACCTAATTCTCACAATTTTGAAATGTCTGTTCCTGAATGGTTTTTATTGACAAAGTCCAGGTTTGGCTATCACTATCAGTAATTGTTAAATATGGGAAAGTGTCATGAAGGAAATGTGAATATTATAAATCGATGTCGTGGAAAGAAATGATTATGGACTGGAAACATCTTCTTAGTTTACTTTCTGGTTTATTATTTATTTTTTAATGATATGAAAAAGGAGAAGAGAATGTGGAACATAAACACAGAACACATATACTAAAATACAATGTATAACCATAAAAACCTTGTTACATAGTTAATCTAATCATAATTAATATTTATTCATTATTGGAAGGATTTTAAAACAAATATATGAAAAAGTTTTTTTCCCTTTAGAATATGATATGTCAAAAAAAAATTTTTTTAATATAAACAAAAACACAATATTAATTACTAGAACAAATAACTAGCTGCTGAAACACAAATAACTACAAAAAAAGAAAGAATGTTACTTCTTATATGTAACTAAGCTACAACAATTTACTATACCTAGAAAGTAAAACACATGGTGACTGACATGTTAAATGCTAGATTTTAGAAAAACCCAATTACAAGGGCAATCAAATCGTCGAACAATCTTATAATGTATTTCTCTTGACTTGCTGTAAAGTTTTTCCAACAATGAGTCAGTGAAAGAAGCAAACCACTGAATGCTATTCACTACTACCTTTCTAAGTTTTAATGTTTTTTTCCTCTGCGTGCTTTCTGGATACGACCTCGACCACGTCCTCTTGGTGAAGCTTGAATCTTGGTACTCTCCTCAGATGTCACTTCAGATTCTTCACTTTTTGAACACTCTTCCTCTTTTGCAACAGAACCAATCTTTTCTTGTTCTGTATCCGATTCAACAGAATCCAAGATTTCAAAATTCTCCATGTCCTGTTCCTCAGCCGACGTTTGCTTTTCAAATTCTTGTTCAGTCTCGCTCTTTGTTTCCAACTCCTTTCCTTTGACATCCATTTTTGATTTGACTTGAGATTCTTTGTGCTTTGTTTCATCTACATCTTTCTTCACAGTCCCATCTTTTGTCTTTCCTTCCTCTTGCTTCTTGTCAGTTTTGATTTGTTTTGCAGATTCTTTGGACTTAGCTTCTGCAATCTTTGTCTGTTTTGCTTTAACCTCAGATTCGGTTTTAGCATTCAATTCTTCCATTGTCAGTTCTGTTTCATGTTGCTGTAAAATAAAATAATTAATCCCAGTAAAAGTGACACAAATTGTGACAGGTTTAGTAGAAAATTTAAGTTGCAAATGTCACACAAGAAGACTATTTCTTGCCTCTTCATAATATACCAGCAAATTTCTTTTTTTAATTCATTTATACATATTACTTAACCACAAAGTTTAAAAACTCCCCATTCACCCATCTGCTATAACACTAATGTTGATATTACAAAAAATAAATGCCATACTAAATATATATTTTAGTTATTTTTATTTCATCCAATCAATGTTTTGGGGGTGATTTAACAGTTAACACAAAATTCTCATAAATATATATGTTCATGAGAATGTTTAATTAAAAACAAGTATCTTAACCCAGAAAAAATAAATCTACTTGCTAACTACATATTAAAATATAAACTCCCCATCTGAATATTCTAAAACATTAGTTTTTTTCAACTGTTGAGCTCAATTCAGTATGGTACATAAAGGTCATATGTTACATATACAGTCAAGCAAATACCCAATATTGATTCAACTTACCTTCCACTGGTCATAGTGTTCCTTCTGTTTGCAATGGTCAACTTTGGCAGACTGCTCGGACAAGTAGAACTTCCGACCTTTCTGGCAGATCTGACAAGCATAACCCTGAGACCGAATGATAAATTCCACTCCTGATGAAACAAAGAAACAAAGTGAATGTACACTTTATCAGTAAAATACATTCTCTAATAGAAAGGATTGTTTAACAACACATCAGCACACTGTTTACTCATCAGCTCTAAGGTGTCAGACATATGGTGTTTTCCAACTTATGCCTATGGTGTTTAGAGGAAACCAGCTACTGCCACATGGGCTACTCTTTCCAATTAGCAACAAGGAATCTTTTATATACTGTTACCACAGACAGAACAACACATACCACAACCTTTGAGATTAAAAATATCATGCCTCAACTTAAGATTTGATTCCTTTACCTACACTCTGTGAGTATAACAGCTTAAACACTGATGGGACTAGTATTAATAGAATAAATTACTTAAATAATTGTAAGAATGTAATATTGCTCTTTAACAAATTATAAAAACTATATCACAAGCAATTTTCAGAGTACTTATCTCATCAGAAGCTTGGTTATTTTGAAACTCATAGCATGCTCCTTCATAAAAGTTCTAAGATCATAACAACTCAAATATTAATTTAAGTGAGAAAAAAAGGTTAGACTGAGAGAATGTAAAGCTAAGCCTTGTGTTCCACACATTGTTTTGTTAAAAAAATTAATTATAATCATCATGTCAAAAATATCTACTATTTGAAACTTACCATAAGCTTTACCTGGAACAAATGCAGGAATATCACTCTAAAAATAAGAACAAACAAAATTGAACTACAACAGTACTTCACTCTTACTATAATTCAGGGATTGAAATAATTTGTTGCCAATGGCTATCACATTTTTGAGTTGGCACCTGCAAAAGTAGTAACTAAGGATGGCTTCTAATTTGTCCTAAAGGACAATTCAAGCAATTGGCCTGTATCTCCACATGTCCGGTGCACTCCTTTTAACATGATAAGACCCAGGAGGGAATGTGACCAAACCATACTAAATGTGGGCACATGTCAAAACTACTGGTAAATTGGCCTTTAGTCCTCTAGACATTATTTCAACCCCTGTAATTACTAAAATGTTAACAAGAGTAAATCAGAAGTCAGTATTGACAGTAATTCAGATGTATTACAAGTATTTAACCATTTAAAACAAGGTACAGCAAACAATACCTCAGTCATACAATCTGACACATTAACACAGTTGTCTTCAATGTTAAACTATCTACAGAAAGTATTAAAAATTTCAAAAATTATAAAGCACTGACTTACCTCAGTTTTATACTCCATCAGATGAGCATTGATTTTCTTTTTGATCAACATCTCTGATTTTTCTTTAACACACTGTTCATGAAAATAAACAAAATATCAGGTTACTAGTTTATTTAACAATGAGTTTAAATGCATACACTTGGTATTAGGGATAGGAGTCATTAGATATGTGCAAATGTTTGCCAATTTTATTCCAAATAATTAAAATATATAGTTTTTAAAAAAACATCTTTCTATTTGCTGGAAACACATTATAATGGCTAAGTCAGATCAATAAGTTTAACTTGAAGTAGAACAAACAAATTTGCTTACCTTTACATGTTGCGAACTGCGTCTGTGCTCCTCGAGTGTTTTGCCATCAGAAAAGGATGAGATGCTGCACACAGTACAACCTTTCTTCAGCAAGGTTTCACGTTCCTGGAAGACAAAAGTTAAACAGTGGACATCTCACCAAAATATGCCAATTTCTCAACTTCATATTTCTGTACCATTCAATAACACTGCAATGCAAGCACTTAAAATTAATTTAATACTCAAGTATCAAATGCTAATCAGATCTTTTGTAAAGCTTGTGTGATTTCAGTAAATGTGCCAACAGAATTTGTTTAGCGTATGTTATGTCACTGTTTATGTTTGTTTACCTATCAAAACATTATTAGTCAGGAATTGTTATTAAAAAATGTATTATCACAGAACTTAACATGCTGCCACACAAATGCATGGAATTTGACAGTAGTGCCTACTCAGAACTGAAGTCTCCTAACAGTGTCAGTGCAGTCTACTATCAGAAACAGTGCACTGGTAGAGAAAAATTAAAAAGTCAATCATCAACCAACAGTAATATAAAAAATACGCCAAATACAAAAAAACACATTTTTGTTCGTTACAAACTGACAAATGAAATTGTCACTATACACTAGTATTTTACCGTTCTTTTCAGTTACTAAATGTGGCAATGTGGATTGTCAGTGGTATTTTATATCTTGTTTATTTATTTTGTTTAAGGACACAACTAAAGCACATTGATTTATTAGTCATTGGCTACTGGATGTCAAACATTTGTTTATTTTGACACATAGTAAAGTGTGTGCAAGCCTCCAATGGGTTTTGAACCACTGTCTTCAACTTGAGAGTCCAAAGTGCTAATTCTGAACCACAGAGACTCACTATTTTATATCTAATCTATGTATTAAACTAAAAACTACCTTATGTGAGGTTGACTGCTGATGCATCTTAACAGATGTAGAAATTTTAACATTGCAAACATCACAGAACACTGGGCTGAAAATGAAAAGAAATTCACCAAAAATGAGTAATTGCCAACAACAAATTACTAAATAACCACTATATTACTTTTTTTTTAAATGGAAGGAAGTAATTCAACTGGGATTATAAACAATATTTCAGAATATCCTATATTGCACAGAAGTAGAAATGTATTTAAATTGTGTTATATCCTTTGTACTTTCCCAACATAAACTCACTTTTGATATAATGTATGTCTTAAGTCAATTGAATTAAATTAGAAATTTAAAAATAAAGCCAAATTTGATTTGCACATGGGTAAGACATTTAATATTAGCATGGACTACTATTTTTTAGAAGATGAGAACTGCTTCTCCTGGGTTAAACAAACCTGAATTTCTTGCTTTCTGGAGTTTTGTCTGGCTTCACACTTATCTAAAATAATAATAAGTCATAAAAATGGATCTTTAAAATCATATATATTGTTATATCACCAATAATGTTTTATCTGTTGCAATATTTTGTATGTTAACACTTAATCAAATTATAACAAACTTCCCACTGAAGCCTTGTGCTGTGTATAAATATTTAAAAATACAAATCATTAGAAGATGTGCAAAAATGTGGCTTTTAAAATGGTAACAGTTTTGTTGTTTAGATTTTAAATTCTTCAACAAAACATTACTATTATTGTAAATAATCTCATTATAAGGTGTACATATTTGATTCATACCAGAAAATTTGCTATAAGTCACAAATATTAACAAATATACAAGTCACCTAAAGAACTGAAATCAATGCATTCTGAAATTAATGCTCCATGATATGGGTACCTTGCAAACATTTTTTGATGAATTCGTCTTGCTTTGTAATTTTGTTATGTAATTATTGATATAATTGAAATGCATCAGTTAGTTATTCTTGATTGGCTGATCAATACTGACATCAGTTCCACATGACAACAAAAGATTTAGATATTCTGACTACCTGGTATTTTATTCTTTAATGGGTTATATTTTTCCAAATGACCAGAAATGTTGTAGGAAAAAAAAAATGGCTAGATTATACACATACTGAAAACTTAAAATCATATCTAACAACCTTTTGGTGCTGCAGACTAGCTTTGTGTTTGTCCATTTCTTTGCCATCAGAAAAGGATGAAATGCTGCATGCACTGCATCCCTTCTTTATCGCCTTTTCACGATTCTGTAAGTTAAAGATCAAAGAGTTTAATATGTTTACAGGGGTCGAACTTCAGTGTTTGGGAGGCACAGTGAGTATTGCCTTGGATTCACAGTAATCAAGGCAATTTTCACGACACATCAGGGGTACAAAGGCAAGATGAAGTACTAGACAGTAAAATCTGTGCTAGTATGATAAAAAAAAAAACATTTAAAAACACGATCAATAAGTTACAAAAATGAAATATTTTCTGTTTTCTTTCTTTGTCACAAATGTAAAACTGAATGACTTTTTACAGTAACAACAACAAAAGAAAACAATGTAAAGTAATATATAAATGACATTATGCCATCTTGCAGATTGTGGAGAAGATAAAATGATCAGTAACTTCTTTGCAGTGATTGAACAATAGTAGAAATCAAATTATACCTGATGCTGTTCTAATGCATTGTGATATTCTGCTGGCCCTTTGACTTTAAAACCACAGGCATCACAGTAAATCATCCTGAAATATTCATGATTAAACTAGTATATAAACAGTACAACTACTGAATGAACACCTATATAACAAGTAATAAAATAAGTATAAACAATTATGGATATTTTTTGGAACGATGGTGGCTCAAACATAGACTACTCTTGCAAAATGTTTAGGAATGAAAAGGCAGATATTTACGTTTGTATTCTGTATTTGAGACTATTACCTTGAAGCCACATTTTATTAATTTTTGAGTCCATCTTTACATGCCCCTCTTTCAAAAGTTTGAATGAGTTTAACAATTTCATTAAGCATATTCAATACACTATGCATAATATTCCTTATATATAAATAAGCATGCAACATGTACGTTTCTATCTAAAAATATAGGAAACTGTATGACGGATGATAAACCATAACAAACTGGCCACTGGTATGCAAATGATTAACTGTCACACGGATATATTATTAAAAACAATGAGATAATCCAGACATCTTATAGGTTCTTTGTTAGTGAAAATCAAATTATACTCACTCAGTCTTCTTTGCTAGAGTTGTCCCTTGTTGCTTCAGTTTTGTCTATAAAAAAATATTTTTTTTTTAAATACATACATATTGCCTCATATTTTTTCTAGTCCCGTGCTTATAAATTTGAACTCCAGTTTTAATAAAGCCTGTTAACATCTTAAAATGTTGTATGTTAAAAGCGCTAAATTGGCATTACTTATAAAAGAATATTTCTTTTAACCACATAGAATATTTCTTGATTGTAACTTTTCAGCTAAGAAGAGTGCTGTATAATTCACGTATCTACAGGTGACCTTTCAGGCTCGTTTTAGTACTTCCTGGTTTTCAACCAGGAATGGGGGTAGGGGTGAGGGGAGTAGGCTTTTAACATAGAAAATGAAACAATAAAAAGAAAATAATAAAACGAAGTGAAAGTTTCTTTTATTGTCTTATGTATATTTTATATTATAAAAAAAAAGAGGAAAAGAATCCCAACAAAGAAAAAGCTGTACCTTATGTAATGGTGACTGAATATGCAACTTGAATGGCACAGTAACTTTCATGTTGCAAACATCACAGTGCACAGAGCTGGAAAAAAGAAGCAAAACACAATAAACAGCCAAGATGAATTAATATGTTATACCTGTATATAAAAGCCCCAAAATATTCATTATAACTTACAGAGTTATGAAAAAAGTATTAAATACTTGTTAACCTAATTAATAATTAAGTTGTACAAATTGTTGCATTCCAACTAAGTAACTAAATATAGCATATGAATATACACTCAAATGACAATCTTCTTAAAATATAAAATTTGAAAATACTATGCTATTACAGTTATATAATCATATAGACTATATTATTAAATATACAGTGATTTCCATCCAAACTGTCCATGGGAATGGATGAAATTTGATGGTTTAGTAGTCCCACACCAATATAGAATGTGAATAGTTATATGGCTAACTGAAATAAAAATAACAAAATAGTGAGTTAACAAAATAAAATATCTCTCATTGACAATATCTGCAATTAGACTTTAAAAGTAGAATGTAAAACAATAAAATTATATATATATATATTTTTTATAAATGTGATTTAATAGTTGCATCTTTAATACCCTATGAAGAGTTGAATATTACAATACACTTAGGCCCGATTTCTTGTTGATGGTTATAACCTTGAGTCACAGTTTAAACTCATTTCATTTCTCGTTGAGATTCAAAATCCTCTTAAACGAAGTTCGTTAAACACCCAATATCGGGTGTTTAAATGCTTGATCCATACAAACATGGCAGACTCAGATGATATGGAAATAATGCTAGAAAATAGGCATATATTCAACATACAGTACGTTTTTAGATTACAGTTTAACCCATTTGAAGCATACCAGTTGCGGATCTAGGATGGGACCCCAGGCCCACCCAACCCCTTTAAATTTTGTGATATAAATAATATTTTAAAACTTATTATTTTAACATTAAAAAATATGAGGAATCGGCATAATATTATTGGGCCCCACGAAATGGATTATCTGGATCCGCCACTGCACACAGAGACGAATAATTTCTGCGCAGCAGTGGTTTGGTTTTTCCAAGGAAGGTGTGCATAACTTGGAAATTGTTTTGTTATCAATTACAACGTATAAACAATAATATCAGTACCAATAATAACACTATTGTTATTATTGGTAAATATGCAACAATTATATATATATATATATATATATATATATATATTATTATTTGCATATTTTAGATTTATCTAAACCTCT